>JANHGB010021205.1:0-31144 GCA_026283785.1 Coracopsis vasa | reverse complement strand
GTAATGGTGTTTGCTCCGCTGAGGAGAGGACTGGCAGCAAAGGAGGATCAGCAGCATGGTTTTCTCCTCGCTCTTTTACTGTGGGAGCAGTGGCCAAACATACATACATTGCGCACAGTGCAGCAGAATGCCCGGGAGCGGACCCTGGAGGAGATGCAATCCAACGGACTTTTATTGGGGAAACAAATTGGCCACAGTAATGGTGTTTGCCCCGATGAGGACAGGACTGGTAGCAGAAGAGGACAAGCAACAGCTTTTTGACCTCAAACAACAAATCAGACAGTTCTGTACTCAGTGCAGTCTCAAAAATGGCTATTAAGTAGGACTTTGAACTGCGCAGTGCCTAAGAACTGAAAATACTGAATATTCATCCCATCAGTGAAAGACCCACTCACATTACAGTAAAAAAAAAAAAACTCTGATGTCATTAAGAACTATGCAGAACTGCATAAAAGCTCCACAAAGGGCTTTAATACCTCTTCATTTTCAACTATACAATCACAGTAATTTTCATACAGATTTTTAGTGCAACATATAACATTGGTGTTGATCACACAAATCACGCAGTGCACTGGATATATCGCTACTTATTTAAACATCTACTGCAGGACTGAACCAGGTATTCAGAACACCGCAAAAATGTTTCTGTGAAAGAGACTGCCTTTAAGAAAACTCAGAAATTAAACTACTTTGACAAGTGTCTAAATACAGACTACTTCATATTACAGAGGTTAAAAGAAAGCATAGGTACTTTCTTTTCTTAAGGACCAGCACACCTGCATTGGGTCATGCTCTGACCCAATATGGTTCAACAAGAACAAGATGCTTCGTTGCACATTGTGATAACACATTGGAGTTGTCAGCACTAGAAGCTACACCACAGACATGTCTGTGGGATGGAGGAGACTAAAGGTTCAGACAGCTATGTGGAGAAAACTGAGCCTTTCAGTATTCTGATTTTTTTCCTCTTCTGTATGAAGGAATGTTAGAAGGCAGCTCTCTCAGTTGCTTATCCTCACTTTTGGACAGAGATAAAATGGACAATTTGGAGGCACAAACTAAAGTTCATTCCCCCTACCACAGACCCTTGACACTGACTGACTAAATCTGTTCCTCGACCTCTTAATGCAACAATTTTTTAATTCCATCTGAAGATACTTGCCCTATTAAAATTTAAAATGGAATGTATAAACATATTAACAATGTAAGATTTCATGGCAAAATGATATCCACAGAGCTTGGAATAAAGTTATCAAGTCATCCATTCCAGAAGCAAGCCTCTAGATAGGCTTTTCAATGGATGCCTAGAGATTATTACACTTATACTTTATTGCTAACAACACACTACAAGATGTTAAAAACAAAACTGAAGACATAAGCTACTTCAGTTCAAACTTGGAAGTGCCTGGATGCTCTAAGAGATGCACAAGGACATTTCTCTCCAATGGTATTCCAACACATAATTGAGTTCTACTTTTGTTAAGTAAAACTGAGTGGCATCAAAGATTTATTTAACATAGCAGTAAGAACTTAAATGAAATGAGACATCACAGAAAAAGAAATTCTAACATCATTAATGAGTGTTCCATTCCATAGGTTGATAAAACCTCCATTACAAGGTTTTGAGGTTTTTCTTTCTTTCTTTCCCCTCTGCTTCTCTCCTGTGAATTTGAAATATTTTCTTACTTGGGATTTACCTATCTTTTGTCTCTGCTGAGATTTTTGCAAGTAGACCCATTTGGTTCATTTCTAAAAGCAAATCTGTACACATCCATACTGTACCCCAAGGTAAGGCAAATACCACCATTATCTCTACCGATACAAAACCCATCCTGGAAATACTTTCACCAAAACACGACAGATGAGTTTTACACTAAGTGCCTTTTAGGCCAGGAGATAAAAAAGGCTGCAGAAACATCAATGTTATCACTTCTTCAGTTTGATTATTTATAAATTACATGCCCAGAAATCTTGGTTCTTTTACAGAATTTATTAGAACATAAAAATTGCATCCCAAGTCCAAATAAAAAAGAGAAAACCCTTCAAATTCTGCTTATCCTACCAGCCACTCAACCAGCCTACACAGCCCAGAGAATGCAAATCACAGTAATAGCTGTTAACCTCCAAGTAAAATAAAAAATTCTAGAGCTGTGGCACAGGGGTAAATGCTGGGCTATGTTATGAATTCAATGAATACCACCTTTAATGGCTTTTATGAGTTACTGAATGACTGTATTGATCAGCACACAGACATACAGTGAACCTTTGCTTAGCAAGCCAACACTTAAGTTCTCACTGAAGAGTTTTGGCCTGTCCTAATTTCAGAGGCAACAAAAAAATGGCACTGTCAGTAGAACCACATCCAGAGGAACAGATCATAACACTGGCTGAAAAAAAAAAAAAAAAAAATGGAAATGGTGCCTGCATTCTGAAAGCAGCAGCTAATACAATGAACTTCCCAAGGTACAAAATGACAATAAACTCAGGTATGGGCAGCAGTATCATTGTCACCAACTTCTCAGCTGTTTCATGCACTTTTGAGTGATTTTAGGTTGTGTACAGATCAAGTGGCAGACAACTGGCGCTCGTCCAAGGCCTGAGCAAAGCAGACACACTAAGTCTCTAAAGCTGTACTATTCAAGCTGCAATTGAATGAAAACAAAAAACAAGCTCAGAAAGACTCTGCACTGCCCGAAATGGCTTCATAATCATCACATTTTTATTTTTTTAAACCAAAGCAAAGCAGAGATTAACCACTTACAGGGATCTGTGCTCAGCCTTTTTGGTTTGGCTTTTTTTTTTAGGTCAGTTGTTTGCCCCCTCTGAGATGCTCAGGTGTAATCGTGGGTTAGATCAGAGAACAAGGTATAAGATACAAGTTAAAATGGGAAGGTATCTTCTTTTTGAGAGAGGTCATTTGCTCTGCCAAAAAAAAAGAGGAGACCAGAGGCTCGGAAAAATGAAGAGCCCTACGAAGAGAAACTGGAAGTTTCTAAACTCAAAGGGGATTTGTAGGAGAACATCATGCCAAAGGCTCCAAGAAGCCTAAAGCTTCCACAACGAATCTAGAACAAACTGCCTCAGTAAGGATAAGGGGGAAAAACTCTCAAGACAACCCAACGAAGAGAAAGTATTTTCTTTCAATGATGTGAAAGAACAAGACAAAAAATCTGATCTGGAAATTGGGAACCTCTGAGGAAAATACACATAATCTGGGGAAAAAAAAGAACAGAAAGCAGGTCTAGCCTGAAGTTTTGGTTGTTTGGTTTTAACAATAAAAGAAAACCGCAAGAGTTCTCTGCAACAAAGAAAAAAAGAAACAAAACCCAAAACTTAGCTGCTGCTTAAGCACAGATGGAAATGTGCAGACAAGGTAAACAACATATACAACACTGCACAAACTGCTCTTTATGACATACCGGTAGATATCAGTATTTCAAAGTCAACTGACAGAAGTCTTTGTTTCACTAAAAACTTAATCATATCTACCACAAACAGGTTTACAACACATTCATCAGTCAAGATTAAAATATCTTACTGAAAGTGCATGTATTAAGTTTATCCAGGGCAGAGAACCATTGTTGCAGAACTCAATACAGCTTGCTTTTTTTCCCCCCTTATTTATTTCCTTTAGAGAAAAGTGGAGAGAAGAAGCGGCAGCTGAACATACTGCTTACAATTTGTAGTGATGTAAACACACCAAATTCCTGACACACCAAATTCCATACATCCCTTTTAAAACAAACATTATACTAAACAGATGCAAGAAAAATATACACCTAGTTTTTAATCAGTACGTAAACTAATCCACATTTTGTTAATCTAGGCTGGTCATAAACCAGCAGGTTCAGTGCTTTTCTTCCATTTTCTGCACAGCGAGTATCTTAGGACACAGGACCAAGTCTTCCCACACACATATGCTTTTTTTTTTCTTTTCTTAAGAAACCATAGGTTGCATCTGGTCTTCTCCTGGAAACCTCAGGTACACTGAAACACTGATTTTACACATTTCAGTTATACTTAAAACACTATGGGAATCATCTACTTGGGTACTTTTAAAGAACATTCCTACAAGGATGCTGGAGAGAGACTCTTCATCAGAGACTGTAGCACAGGACAAGGGCAAATGGGTTTCAACTTCAACAGAGGAAGTTCAGGTTAGATACAAGGAAGAAGTTCTTTACTGTAGGGGTGGTGAGGCACTGGAATGGGTTGCCCAGGGAAGTTGTGAATGCTCCATCCCTGGTGGTGTTCAAGGGCAGGCTGGACAGAGCCCTGAGTGACATGGTTTAGTGTGAGGTGTCCCTTCCCATGTCAGGGGGGTTGGAACTAGATGATCTTAAGGTCCCTTCCAACCCTAACTATTCTATGATTCTATGTCCAAATTTAGTACTTGTTATTTTTTTTGTAAGAGAAACCAAAGTTACACTGAATATTGGAAATACGAATGTGTAAGCAGGGATTCAGAAGCGTAAGGGATTCTATTCTTGGCTATGCTGCATACATCCAGATAGTCTGTGTGAAGACTGAGAAGCAACTTAATCTGTATGCCCCAATTACTCATCTATAAAACAATGAAAATTATGCTTTGTTTCCTTACGGGATTTTGTGAGGACAAATCTATTAGTATTTACAAGGTGTTCATGTATGTTTCTGTATCACAGCAACTGATATGACATAAAAGCCTGTAAATAAGATAAATACATCTCTGAATACATTATGAAAAAATCTTTTGTCCGGGTTCCGTTGTATCTTTTTTGATGATTTCTAAGAAGAGTTTACAACTTTCTTGAGCACACTTACTATTTATAGAAATTATGAAGAGCAGAGGAATTTATGAAACCCATGTTAATCTTTAGAAGAAAGAAGAGTTAAGATGAGTGCAACCTGAAAGTAAGTGTTTTTGCAAAACAAAGCAATTCTTACTCCCTATTCAAAAGGGACAATCACAAATCAGAGCTAAAAAGCAAATAAAAAGAAACCCACACAAAACAGAGGTGAGTGGCACTTCATAGCTATTCATATTTGTATTTGAATAGATAAGCAAAAGAAAATCATTACTCCGCGCAATATCATTCTTTAACCCAAAATATTTTTCACACCAGATTTGGTTTGACAAACAAACCAATGAATTGTGTCCATTTTTAGAAAGAATTCCCTAACTGTATGTATACAAAAGTCTGCTTCCAGGAAAAAAAGGACAGAAGAGCAGAATTACATGGTTTTCTCAAGTAAGAACCAATGACAGCGAGCTATTCTTACTATATATTTTTCTTGTGCACTCTTAATTCCCCTTTTTTACCACATTATGATCAGAGATAGTTGAACTACAAAAGACCTGGAACAGCTGGAGTATCAGCTGATATGTGAGTCCTTTGACAAGGAAATTTTGTGAAGTATGAGACTCTGCTTTCTCATCTGAATAGTTACGGCACTCTTTTTCACCTTCTACTGGCAGATGCTGAATAAATTTGTAAGACTTAGTCAGTAATATCAGCAAGAGCTGCTTTCACCAACGTTTTTAGCAAGCTTTTCCTGGGTAAATCCCAAGGTTAGTAATCCATGGTAAACTTCAGAACTCTCTTTGCTGGTGATGATTCAGACCAACACAGCCAGGAAGCTCACATTTTTATACAGTAGGAGAGAGATTAATGGAAGATAATAGTACTCCACATGAGAGTACTTCAGGAGAAGGGAAAAATAATTCAACACTCTTTCTGACTTTCCCAAGTGGAGTAAGCAAATACTCCTGCACTACCTCATTCACTTCTGCAGAGATACAAAACAAAACAGTAAAAATGTAATTCTTCACAGCAGCTTCTTTTTTTAATTATTTGATGAGTATCGTATCTTCTTTTTCATCTTCTCTTCTCTAGAAGAAAACTATACTTTTCTTTCATTCTTCTGGCGTTAGCCATGTTAGACTTTATGATCCTTTGATCACTTCCAATTCAAGATATTCTGTTTTTCTATGTGAGTGATATCACTCACTGTTCTCATTGCTCTCTTTTGACTTCATCCAAGTGCAATGCCCTAAATCGCAGTCCTCCATTAGCTGAAGACTCACTGCTGCTGAAAGAGCAGGGAGTTTCTTTCCATATGCTAATTCTTATCCCAAAGCCTATCCCCACCTTGAAACTAAACTAAAAACCCCAGGAAATTCTCTTTTACTCTCCTGGGTACATTCTGGAGTGACCACAGTGGCAACTATGCCAAGCTTCCCTGAAATTCTCACTGAAAAGGAAGACAAATTCTCAAGTCTTCTCTCTGGTATCCCTATCCATCACATCACATCTCACTCTGTGTACAACATCCAGGCTTACAACTCCAGGCTCAATCTACCTCCTCTGTTCTCTGTCTTACTGAAAACCTCCAAGAGAACATGAAGACATAGTACAAGGATACCCAACTGCCAAAGAGGCCTTAAATCAATAATGCACTTACACATATGCAAAAGTTCAGTCTTCTTACTTTAATATGACATGCTGGATAAGAGCAGGGAGCATATTTTGAATGACCAGTTTTAAAGTCTTATCCATTGACACTCTGTAGTATGGATTCACAGATTTTACCAGGTACCTGAGTAAATACTCTGATTTACTATAAATGAGATGGGTAAAGAGTTCAGCACTAACAGGAAGCATGCCATAATCTCTCCTAAAGACAAGAAAGAATGGAAATGTATACCATGCTTCAAAATGTGAAAGACACAAAGAAGGAAAAATCAATTTATTAGTAGTATCAAGGAGAAAAAAATGAGAACAGGAAAGAACATCTGGATCAGTGAGCTAATTGCTTATTAAAAAGAAACCCCAGACTGGTATTTCGTATGTGAGAGAGGAAAACATATTTCATGACTGGTTTCAAATGAAGGATAAAGAAAACCTATTGCATGAGACCAAATATTAGTCTTGCAGCCACTGAGCAGAATTTAGAGCAATTTTGAAAAAGAAATAGTGCTATTTCAAGTGATTACAGTGCTAAAATATATTATTTTTAGCCAGACAAGGATCTCATAATAGTTTGAATTCCCTGTGGTGTCATTTCACATTATATTTGAAAAATTCCTCAATAAAAATGTCAAATAGAGAGCGAGTTCCCCTGAGGATAGTTTTGGACATTTTCCAGTACAAATTTTAACCATCAATTCTTAACCAAACACCTTCTCCCAACAAGTAAATAAATAAGAAATTTCACCTGATTAGAAAGAAAGAAATGTTGAAACAAGAACTCAGGAAAAAAAACCAACCTGTTGACTGCAGCTGATCTAATTAGTCATGAATACTCCAAATTTGCTATTTGTAATGAAGATTTTAATCATCTTGCTATGCCAATATTATTAGAAAGATATCCAGTGAAGATTTAAGAAGTAATATAAACCCTGACAAGATATCCTTGTTTCAGAAAGGATAGAGTTAATTTTCTTCCTAGAGACGGCTTAAGATTTTGCATAGACTACAGTCAAATGTAGATGCAATCCTGATATAACAGCCTTGTCAATTACAACTTGTTTCCCAGATGTCCTACAGGACTATCAGTGAACTATCATGGGGTCCCATCCCTAGGCCTTCTATCTAAAATCATTAGACAAAGATTTCTAGTGATATGTATGTGACAAAATGCAGTCCAAGTCACTGAGAGAGCAATTCAGCTGTCTAAACATTGAAGTCAGATGCCATTTTAGTAGAAGAATGCATTAAAAGGTGAGAAACACTGTCACTAAGCTTGTGAAGTATTCTTTGTCTCCTTATAATCCATGAAAAATAAGTGGTCTCTAAAAGAGCAAGAACACGTGGAAATCAGTGGACTCATCAAAACTTTAAATCTTTCAACATCTAATTTCCTCATGGGAAAACAAATATTTTGAATAAATTAACCACGTTTTACATTCTGGGACAATTTTGCAAAAGGTTATGGAAATCCTAATTTACACGTGCAAATATGAGATCTGTTTCTGATTTGAGATCTCACTGCATCCTCTTAAAAACTGACAGCTGCATTTGCACATTTATGGTACCCTAAGTGAAAGAGAATGTAACTAGTCCAGAAGGGAAAAGACTAGAAATGTTCCCCTTTTCAAAACTGATACTGTGCTAACGGGAGCAAACAGGCTATCCCAGCAGTTAGTATAACTGATAACACTAGCAACCAGCTGGGGATCAAATGATGACGGAAAAATTAAGTTCTCTCTTTCCTAGCAATGGTGTCTCAAATCTGAGTTAGCTCACAATAGGCAATCATAGCAGCATTTGCTTGGCCACTGTCAGGATTAAAAACTTCAGTCTGAGACCTTACAACCAGACACTAGACCTCAATAAATTCACACAAATTTTAAAGAAGGGAGAAAGAGGAATGTGCCTCGATTCTCTTTTCAGTGCCTCTAAGTAAAAGCAGTTACATTACTGAGACACACCAAAGACCATGCATTAGTTGCAAATATTCAATCTGCATTTGAGGAACAGAAACTTCCCCAGACAGTGGTCTCAAAATTAGAAAGGCAACTGTAACCTCTTTTTGTGTCCTAAAGTTGTACACTGGGAGAAAGGGAGCCCTTGCTAGTATTCCCACTCATCTGTTCACTGAACCTCTTCTAGAAGCAAAATAGTTCCTAACATTTTTGGGGTAACACAAAGAGTCAGCTCACAGTAGACCATGAATATAGGCAGACACCAATTATACAAAATCTGAAAGATCTCTTGGAAAGCTTTGGATCAATAATTTCAACTGTAGCCACCTGCTTATATTATTATAGGCCTTTCCCCCTCCAAAAAAATCCCAAGTGGCTGAACAGTAATTAATGAAAAGAAAATTAGAGATTTGGCTATCTCTGTAGATCCAGCCTGCATGTTTCATGACCAGAGAGGAAAGCCACAGATCACAGGGGGCCAAAAAAACCTCACAGATCTCCTTTATCATCCTTTTTCAGGTCACTCCTTTTCCTGTTCATACTTGCTAACCTACTTTTCCCCACTACCATGGGAATCATCTGGAAAGAAAGTTGAAAATAGCAAGTCGTTTGTAACAATGTACATGCACTGTTATTTGAATTCCAAATAGTTGAACTATTTGAACTATTTGATTTGTGTTCTGTTTTATTAAGAGACATTTATGGACATTAGTACAAATAGTTTTTCTTTCTTTTTTAAACGAATGGAGGGCTGCTCTTTGTATAAGAAATACCTCTTGCACAGTTAATCTTTTGACCACCTCAGGTTGAGGCAAATAAATCTATTCAGTCTGTTCTGTAACAAACGAAATTTGAAGTTTGAGTCAAAAGCCTGACAACGGTTCCATCTGAATAAATATTACTTAGTTTGAAAATGGATGCAGTAGGAAACACACCTACTGAAAGGCTAACCAAATCCTTGCTCAGAAATTCTAGTTCCATAGCTTCAAAGACTGCAGACTTATATTGGTGGACTTCATTATTTCTGGTTCACTACCGATTTCTTGCCTTTTATTGCAAAGAATCTCAGTTTTTATCACAGTAAAGGTGCTGCATGTCACAGAAAAAAAAAAAAACCAAAACAAAAAAACAAACCTCCCTCTCCACACAGTTTTATAAACATCATATTGAAATTGATTTGGGACTGTACCAAACACTGGTCATTGCATTTATATTGGGAATACTGGGAAAGATATTCCAAATATTCCTTCACTGCACTTGCACTTTTAACATTCTGTAATTTATATTCAAAGAGCATATCCTAGAACTATGTTACCCTAAAAGAGAAAAAAAGGGAAGGGGCAGCTCTAAGGATATAACTGGAATTACAGAAGTTGGAAGAAACAGACAAAATATATTTAAGTGAACGTGACAGATTACTTTTCTTAAAATAGAATCCCAAACATTCAGCACATTCTTTGGGGGTGGGGGGCGGGGGGCGAAGGTTTAGCAATGTTAAAGATGGGCAAACTGATCTGAGTTAGGATTAAGAATGCCAACTTTAAGAGTGTAGTCTAAACCACACTAGTGTCAACGGATAGGTTTGAACTTAGTGTGATCTGTATCACGTTTTTACTGAAAACATACCAGATGACAAAATGCAGCAAGCAGGTGAGGCCTTCTTACCACAGCCATGAAATGAAAACTTCATGTCAGCATTCACTACTTACCAAGACAGTTGTGGCCATCATGGGCTAACATGAAGCCATCATAGCATGTACACCTGTAGTTGCCTGGAATGTTGATACACTCGTGGACACAACCCCCATTGTAGAAGTCATTTTCACACTCGTCAATATCTAAAACACAAGAGGAGGAAAAAGAAGCTTTTGTAAAAAGAGAATACTAAGAATACAGAAAAGTTTTTCCAACCGAGCATGGTCTTTGAATATATGCATATTCCTAATATTTCTATATAATCGTATTGCATATTTCATCCAAAAGATGTCTTAGGGAATTACATCATGACCAGAGTGATGAACACATCAGGGTCATGTGACCAAAAAGCAGCAAGCCAATGTATAGAAATCTCCTTCCCCAAATAATTGTGGTATCATCACATTAAGCAACGATATGTTGTCAAAAATTAAGAAGAAACATCTCTTTTGGATTTTTTTTTTAATATTCAAAATGTAGGTTTGGGGGTTAGCCTTTAAAATTATCAAGCAGACAATAAGATAAACCTTTGACTTCACTGTCACAACTACTTGAAGTGTGCTATTCATATGGCATAAGAACAAAGTATGCCCTGTTTAATAAAAAATTTTCTTCTCCTCAAAATAAACCCTATTATCATTTTCTGTATTAATTCATGTACAGCAACAACAACAGCAATAACAAGTCCAATGCTTTATTCTTAGAAGGTATGCTAGAATTATTTTTGTACATTGGCCTGTATGAAAGGGTACCATGAATTATGAGACGCGTTCTGCTTCAACCACAAACAACCCTATTATGATCTTCCCTCCTTCATACAAAACAAAATTCACTTCTTCACTCATTCTAGAAAGTGCAAACTTTCTTCTTTTTACAGACTGTATCTTGGCTTACACATGGAATGTCAGCATCACAGTCCCTGCTGTGAATAATTCAGTGGTGTGTATCAACCACCTAAAAATGCATAAATAATTATAGACAGCCTCACAGCTTGATAACTATCAGCTCTATATCTGTGGTGTGCTAGATCAAAAACCCCAGCTACTGTGCCTTAGACAGCACATGATAAAAGGAAAAGTAACCTTTCAAAAGATCACCTATTAGTACATCAGAGCTATCCTGGCAGTGCATTTCAAACATGTCTTCCATTGCAGAGGGAGTTGAAGTATTTCTGAATTAGGTTCATATTCATACAGCCTTATTATTTTTTTACTTTTAGAAATACTCCAGGAAAAGCTTTGCTACCTGGTATCATACCCAGCTGCAACCTCAAGACAGCAAGGTAGTCTAGTAAAACCATATTCTTTGGAAAAGCCACTGAGACTCAGTCATTCAATGCTTTCAGTACTTTTGGCCCTTGGATGGAGTCTGGCTAGGTTTGTCCCTCCTTTCACAATCCTCTGAGAAGACTGATCTCTCAGAGCAAGCACAGGCTTCTCCCAAGTGTTTTTGGAAGCCTTCCCCCTCAGGTTGGTCCCTCCAAAAAACCTACCTTAAACTCAGAATAGCCCAGGTCTCCATCCACTTCCCTCAAACAGCTCTGAAGCCCCCTTTCTGCAATCTCCTCAGAAGCTTGAAACGGGAGCTACAAATTTGGCTTTATCTGCAACACTGATTACGTTTTTTTTGTATTCAGCACCACAAAAATGCTGGAAATAAGCAGGAGAAAGGAACTTCCTAACAAAAATACTACCTGCTGCTTAAAATAAATTTCCTAGTATTCCAACCACTGCTCTGTTTCAGAAAGTTCCCATCCTTTACTAATCCATTAGTTGTACAAGTGCCAAGTCAGGACACTCTGCTTTGTCAGGACAGATGTGCTCTAACTTATGGAGCCCAGTATGACAACAAAAAGATACAGCTGTGATTTTTCCTGAAAACAATAACCAGCAAATCCATTACAGTGTATTGGGCTCATACTGAACACACCTGCAGTGTGTTCAGAACACACTGCATGGCAGTGCAAAGCCCTCAAGAAGCCTCCTCCTTTATTTACAACCTAGCGTGCCTGGGTGCATACTGCCAAAGTGTTACAGTAAGGTTTCCACTTAGCAGTTATTTGCAGCTTTCATAATCATTCATTAATCATTCAGAAACTCCCTGTCATCTGCAGGTTACAGGAACAAAATTAGAGCTCTACAGCAATGCCATGTTTAAGCAGGCCACTCATAATCAAAAAGCATGGAACATGATTTTGATGTCAGATGCATTGGGCATTCCCTCAGGACACTCAGGAAAAATGGTAACATCATTTTAAGATTTGTCCTTAACTTTTATCCAGCACCAAGTTTCTTCACAACAGGGAATTCAGAAGAAACTGTTATCAGTTGTTATGTTACTCAGCATTGGCTGATCAATTCATTCCCTTTTTTCAAACAATGAACCAAATAGGACTATCTGTTTAAATAAGCAATGTGAGAGCCTTCAAAAGGGATGAAAATCAAAGAAACATGAAGCCTTTTGAATGTCTACCTCTTATACTTAATTCTAAAAAGCTGTACTGTGATTAGCAGCTCAAGGTGCTGATGCAATACAAATGCTTAAGTTCCAGAAAAGGTAATCTAACAGATACATAAACCAGAAAAATGATGAAAGGAACAGATTCTTTTCATCTCTCTCAAGGAGTTCCAGTTACATTAAATTTTGCAAAAGGATTAGAAGATTACTTCTCCCTTTTGTATCCCAAGAACTGCACAAAACTAGGAGTGGAGCCAACCATTCTGCCTAATTTTGATAGCCATGTTGTAGGTTTTTTTGGTGTTTCTTTCCCCTTCAAAACCACACTGCTATTTAAGAGACTTCGCCTGGCAGGACGGCTGGAATTTCTATCTCCAGTATTGCCAGTAAAACACCAAGTGACTAAGACTGGTAAATTTAACACTTTATTTTTAAAAATAAAACCAAACAATCAAACCAAAAGCATACACAAAGGCTGCAATATCCAAATGTTGAACTGTTTTCAAACTCCAGCTGCATCAAGAGTAAAGCAGAATACGTGTCTGCAAACACTGTGAGCATTACCCCATCCTCTCTTTGCATATACCTGGAGGAGGACGTTCTTTAAAGAACGCCTCAGTGAAAGTGCTGAACAACTATAATTTACAGGTAGAATATTACATCTGACATGGCAGGATATGGCTTCCTTAGTAAGCTTAATATACTGATAAAAGCAAACACATGAAACCTGCAGTCTTGCTCTTCATTTTATCTATTGTAAAACTCAAAATCTGCAGAGGCCAGTTGTGTTCATTTCCTTTTGGTTAGGTCGTATCCTACTATTCTTTTTTCTCCTATAATTGGTAGAATTGGGCTCTATCAAAATCAAAGAGAATCAATCTTTTGTCTCCAAACACCTCTAACTCAGAAAGACAACTCTTCCCACTAATTTTGTAGCTTCAACCATCCATAACACTTTTACTGTTTGATCACTTAAAATTGTCTTTCGCCACAAAAGAATTACCATAACACAGGAATGAAACAAGAGAAACAGAGAAATGCTGCCATCTGACCACAAAATTGCTGTGCTGTATGCTGGTGAATATACTGTTGAATTAGCAAGGTTTACTGCAAGCTAGCTCTCAACAGGAAACCTAAATTTTTATCTATCCTGGAAAAATATTTACAAAGTTTTCACTCCAGTAAAATCTGGCTGTGCAGACAGGCAAATCTTGGGGTGTTTAGTCAAGAAAACACCTTAAAAGAAGTATTTCTATTTCCGCTCTAAGAGGAATTAATTTCATATGATATTACAATGGCAGCAATTACAGGAGCCCTGGAAAAAAATGAAATGCACCAAAATGATTAAGAAGGCGTAGGTCCATTTATAATAGCGACAGTCTGCCAAGAACCTATTTGGTCTTACTATGTTCAAATGAGACCACAGCTCCCAGTGCCAGACCTGGATGTATGCAACCACATCCCTCAGCTGCTGGCAAGATAATTTTGACCATCTCTTTCTGGAACTGGTTTGGGAAATCTCAAAAATCCACTGCTTGTTTCAAAAGTCTTAAAGTAAAGAGTTTTGGGGGGAATTAAAAAAAGAGATAAAAAGAAGCTTGCTTACTTGGGTGTATTAGTAACTGTACTGGTTCAGCTATTAGCCAAGGTGAAAGAAGCTTGGAAATCAAATCATGATTCCTTATGGAAAGCAGAGGTGAATCTTTTGTTACAGCCTGGAAATAACTCTTTCAGTAGCCCAAGGGAACACAGCACTGCCACATTCTGCTATTGTCTTCCTCAATGAGCAGTAGTGTTACTTAAAGATTACATACTGTTTGAGACTGCAATTATTATTTAAGCATCCAGTAACTTCTTAAAAAACCTAGACAAGTACCTGGGAAAATTGAGCATTTGTTACCATGTGGAAGTACTGTAATTTACAATCACTATTTCAGTTATAGGAAAAGAATGCCAAATGTCTTAAGTGACCTAATTCTTTTTAGTCTAATCTGTATCTACCTCATACATAACTGAGGCTGATTCTTCTATCATTATCACAAGTAAGACAGACAATATCCCAGAGATTTGTTTCATTTGTATATTCTGCAACAAAGGCATGGCACTCTCGTAAGTCTCACAAGGCAAACCCTGCAGAGAAGCAGCTGTTCCAGGAGCACATACAACTTGACTAAGAAGTGTTCAAAATAAAACAATCCACCTCTTGTGCTTCCAGTATCACAGCATTTCAGCTTCTGTTTCAGCAAAGAATAGAAGACACATCAGCATGAAATAACTAATATTCAAAAGACAAACCAAACTGTAAAACAGGGTAAGGAAAATGCTAGTTCCCGTTTTGTCTAAACATTTTCAGCAGCAGAAACCCACTGAATGCTAACCATCTTTTCCAAGCACTAACAATCTTTGCTAGAAGGTGGCATAGGCTATAAGCCAGGAAAGTACAAAATTTACCTCCAGCGAAATCCATTCCCACTCTTCATTATACCACTTGCCATTCATGAAGTTCCTAAATGTTCCAAAATCATTACAACACATAAAACAAAACTTATTCGTCAACTCAGCTACAGATTTTTATGGGGAAAGCTACTGAAACCAAAGCAAACGTCTGCATGGAGTTGATGAATTTTCGATGAGTGTCACTGCTAAACTGTCACAGAAGCCTTATTGATTTTAACATGCAAAAGGAAGAATGGCTGAGGCCTGAACGTCAATGAGACAAATTCAGCTTTTAGTGTTGAATTCCAAAGATTTCTAGAGAATAAGGGGAAGTGTGCATTGGCACAACCTTTATCTTGGCATCTGTCAAGGCCACATATCCCAACACTCACAGCGCAACAGAAAATGTTCAAAATAGGAGTAGGATTCGGTAAAATCTGTGTTAATTTTGATTTCTTGACTACTAATATAACAAAAAGATCTGGAATTAATTTACTGAACACAAATTTCAATTGACTTTGAAAGGAATAATTTATGTGCTCGGACATTTTAAAATAAATAGCCAAAGGAAGCTGTCTGCCCACATCAATTTCTTCTAATTTAGAGAACCACAAACAGAACTTAGCATAACGGTGCATTATGCAGATGTGAACTATTTCTTAAAAGAGTTGGATCCATAAAGTAGCTAGAAAAATAAATATTAAAGCCTTTGTAAATGTATCTTGACAAATAAATCCACTTATTCATTCAGTATCTGAAGAAAAAAATATTTTGGTATTCATATTTATCTATTCATCTAGCTGCTTTAACCAAAATACTCCAAAGAGGCATTACAGAGACAGTTAATACCATTGTCCTTACAAACTTGCCAGCAAAGAAACTGTATTTTTACCTTCCTGCTCCATGAGAGGTTGCTGCCAGCTCCCTACAGAGGACAAAGCACACCTCTTGCAGAATTCTCTCAGTTGTCTTCTGCTAAAAAAAAAAGTCACACAACAGTTCTGCTATTGCAACATGTTGCCTGCTTATCCAGAACTGGTATGCAGTAAAAGACATTGTAAAATGCTGGAACACGTATTTCCATGTGTAATATTTTGCACTTTTATGGCTTCCCTCTTGAAAGCTTTCAAAAATTCTTACTGATTGTTTAGTGAGTTTTGGTCACTGTTCCTTCTAGAACTAATGCAATATCCTCATTTCTAAAGAAAAATACAGGAGAAAATCCCTACCCTAGGTTTGAAATCCTACATAATTAAGAATAGAGCTACAGTACGAACACAGCTGTCTTCATCACTGTATAGTTTTATGCAACTTTGGTGTCAGACACTAGGGAAAGAAGTGGCCTTGTAATACCCAAAAGTGAATCCTACAAATGACAAGAGGCATTTTTGCCACTGGCTTTATGGCACCAGGAAGACAAGTTTCCTGGGTCTCACAGTAAGTAGATATGCAAGACAAGATCAGCATTTCAATTTCTTGTTTCCACTTCCAATTGAGAACAAGCAGCAGTGAGGCATCAACACCATTACTTTACTTTTAAGGAAACAGGCAGAAATGAAGTAACATGCATGCTGACAAGAATACAAACAAACTCAAGTCCTGCATCATAATCAGATCAGCATTTTATTCTTTTTAATTAATGGAACTGGGGACTGTGAAAGCCATTAAAATAAATAAAACCAATATGGGAATATTTATATACACTTTGTTTCTGTGGTAGATTCTACATCTAACGTACTTTCAGCAGTTATACACACACACATTGGATAACCTGAACCTAAGGCATTTGTATTTCTAATATCAAATTGCACTTTCCCTAAGAAGGGAACCAGCTCCAGATCTAAAGGCCAGAATAAAAACCTCATGCATAGGTTAAAGAACGTTTTGGTTAAGTGCAGGGCAAATTTGTCAAAATCTCAGCTCTCTGGAAAGCATTCAACCCCAGCAAGAATAGTAAAATTATCAGATTCTCCAGAGGAGTTCAGCATCAGCACATTTCCACATGTTCAAAATTATTTGAAGCCCACTCAGTTTTGCTATGAAAATTTGCAAGAGTTGACCCAGATAGAAGTGTAAAGAATCAGCTGAGAAAATGTCATCAATTCCACTAAACCTGATCCGCTAAAATGCTGCTTCCCTCTGACAGTTTTGTGATTGCACAATTCATCATTTACTCCAAGTCCAAATTTTGTGAAGAAAATATTTACATAAAGATTAATTCAATTTTTTTCCTACTCCAAATGAAACCCTGACCTTCACCTCAGAGTGAAGTCCGTTTCTGAAAATCCTTTTCCATGAAAAGCTTTGTAAGTCACTTTTTCTATGAGAAAAAAATTAAAATCTATCATTTGATATACCTGTTTTTCCTAAAGTGTTTTAGGTTTTGACTCATTAACATCTTTATTCTTTAGATGCTATGACCAATGTTACAATTTAACCAATCAGAGGAACACACAGGGAAGCTTTTACAGCTTGCAAGTCATCATGATGTTTTCAAGATGCTTGTGCCCAAGAAAACTGTAAAATTTGATAGCCATTAGGACTACTCTGAAAGCCAAGGTCAAGGGTGAGCAGGCTGGCAATAGGGTAAAATCAGAAAAAGCAGCCTGATGTTTCTTGGTGGAGAAAAGGAAAAAAGCAGGTACAACAGATTGTTTAGCAAAAGCGTTTATTCAGTGCAAATTTCCCAAAAGCCTGTCCACTGTGGGTACTGCCCCTCCATTAACTCATTCACAAATAAAAAAGTAAAATTAAGTTTTACAGCTTCCTTTCAAGATGTCACAACCCCCTATTTTCCATTATTAAAACAGCAATAAAATGAAAATGCCGTGCCAACTTAGTGAAGATGATTTGGATGCAATCTATGATATTGTAGGGGTGTTTTTCTGGGAGCCATTTCATTCAGTTTCCAGAAAACATCAAGTACTCTGTACAGCTTTATTTGTTTCCTTTTCTTCTGTGATAGCTGAGCACAAAGTTCATCATGCTATAATTTATACCTTGTTGATACTATGCTTTATATTTATTTCAAAAAAGGAAAGGAGGTGTGTGTGGGGAAATGGAATACAAACCAAACTATGTAGAGGTATGTCCAGCTGCTTAAAGAGCAAATATGAAGTGTGAAAAACTTCATCTTTAGAACTAGCATGCCTAAAAACATTTATGATGCATTTAGAAGGCAAGTGAGACATCATCCCACTTATCCCTGGCTGCAGAATGGGACTTCTTTACTTTCTATTTGTTTAATATCTTTTGTTTGACCACAATTATTGCCTCCTAATTTTCAAGAACGCAGAGAGACCTACTGCAAATGCTTATTTTGTCCTGTGTCTGAATTTCCTATTATTACAGTGCTCACAATAAGCATGAATCAAATCTTCAAGTCACAGAGAGTATGGATGTCCTTGTAAAAGTCACCTTTGCTGCTTGGGAAAAAAAGACAAGCTTTCCCACACACCTGTTCCACTGTCTCTTCATCCTCATAATAAAGAATTTCTTCCTAATGCCTAATCTAAATCTCTGTCAGTTTCAGTTTAAAGCCATTCCCCCCTGTCCCATCACTACATGTCCTTGTAAAAAGTCCCTCTCCAGATTTCTTGTAGGTCCCCTTTAGGTACTAGAAGACTTACAAGGGCTCCCCTGAGCCTTCTCTTTTCCAGGCTGACGAGAGCAACTCTCTCACTCTGTCAAATATAGTCTCTGAAGACTCCCTTCGTTACATTTTTCTTAAATTCACCTCAACATCCTCACCTCCCTCTCTATTCTTTCCTGTTCATTTCCCTCCTTGCTTAAACTCTCAGTTCAAAGACTCAAAAGAGCATTTTTAATGGCTGGACATTGATGCGTCAATCAAACTGGTAACAGAAAAGAATCTAAACGTTTGATTCACTCTTTCAGGATGCCTGCAGTTCAAGCCAGATATTACTGCTTCAGTGTACATGTACTTTGGCAATGTACTTATCCCTGAAGTACAGGGCAATAAAAGAATGCTTAAAAATATAAAAAAAACCTACAAAAACTTAAAAGCTGAGATTCTGCATGAAGTTGGTGCAATTTTTCAGCCTCCTAAATACTCTCTATGGTTGCAAACACTCCAGGAGCAGGAATGGAGAGATGATCAAATAAATGACATGGAACACTCTTCATTTAGGACCTTACAGAGTTTTAGACTGCTTAATTGACAATTCTTCCTATTGCCTTAACAACAGGTTTATAAAGAATTTTTTACCTAGAGTTCTTTTTGAGGGTCTAAAATTTTGGAGCTGAAGTCATTTATGGAAAAAAAAATAACTAAGCAGAATTCTTTTCCTGTGGAACAATATATTTTCTGTTTGTATATGTGAATATTATCACTACATGACATTTTCCATCTCAACCAGTACAATGGAAACTCTGGGACCATTGCAGTTCCATTCATGGTTAATACACTATTTTAAACCAAATAAAACCCAAATTACTGTTATCCTGCATTACGCATCTTGCAGCCTTAATTAGAGTTTTTTGTGGTTTGACATTTTTCTCAATTGATATTTAAACAGATTGGCTACAAGTTCTTTGAACTGCAAGTGAGATACCAAATAAAGATGGATACCTGCAGAGCCCATAACAGTTTTAGAGTCTGTCTTTATTTAGTAGCTGCCATGCCCGGCAAGCTCAAGCAGAGAGATTTCCTGTTCACAAGCTGTTATGAATGTGAAACATGACATTTGACAGCATTTTTCCCACCACTTCTAAATCACAGATATTTTTACCACAATTCCCTTTTTTAATATAATGGGAAATGTTTGATTCCACATCTGATCTTGTGAGTTCTTGGAGATCTAATAGGAGAACATTTCTGTGTGCCTTACAGCCACAATTGGTACTGATACATCCTGATGGTCATCATTTCAGTTAGTCATGGTAGGAGGTTATTCCTAGATCTTTAAAATGAAATAATGCATCTAAAAAATTTGAGGAGAGGTTTAAGACAGTGAAACCAGACCATTGATACAGACATAATTCACATACTTTTTTTCCCAACCTGCATAGGTATCTCCTTCATTCTCAGATTGTGTACCTCCAACCTTCCTTTGCATTTAATTTTTAAATTTCTGTCTGTTGACAAAACAATCCCAAGCTTCAATTCTGAAATAAATTTCCTTACTACTTGTCAGTGGATGAATATTAACTTATTTTCTGTAGTCCTTCAAGTGGGAGAGCAGAAGGTGTCTATTCCTTCTTGCTCATTTCAGAACATGTAAGTGGCATGAACGTAGGATCGCATACTGTAAAATTGAAGATTTCTTAATATCATACAGCACATACTTCATTAGTCCCTGGCAGACTAATACTGCTGCAGTTTCAGGCTGAGACAGCTAAGGCCACAAGCAGTATGACAGGCTATATAGCAGCAGTTTTCATCCTTCTTGGATTTGAGAAACTGCTATGTTTTCCAACAGAGGTGCAAATCTTTGTATTGCAAATTTATGTCTTCTGACAGCAGGCTTATATTTTCAAGCTATTTTTTCCACATGTGCTTTACCAGTAGTCCTTAGGCTACTGCAGACTCCTGGCTGAGAACTGCTCTGCTGTGCTGGTTAACCACTTGGGAAATATAATTTATATCATGTAGGATTTGTAAAATGTAGGGCTTCCTGTCATCCTGCATCACTTGGTCAAACTCCCGACTTTGTATGGGACACATATCAGACATTAATTTAACCAGCCTACAGGAACTCCCTGCGAACATTATATAATCTATCTATGAGCAGAGCAACTCTGTATTATGTACGCTATTGTGCACTGCCATGAGAGAATCATTGTGTATACTCAAATGACCTGTTCAGGGCTGCCTTTCATTTCAACATTTACTGAAGTCATGTGGCTCCTTCTAAACATGATACATGGGGATTCATGGATTTGTCTCTCCTGACAATGCCAGACCTAATAGTTACAAAGCCCAAGAAACCAACTCTGCTATTATTTTGTCACCTGTTCCCTGAATGCAGGCAAATTCATACAGTTCCCCAATAACATTGTTTATGAAGGGAAGGCCTCCCAGCATTTTGGTTTGCAGTGAACAGCAAAGAGCAGCCTATAAGGGCTGATACTTTAAGTCATTCACAAGTATGAAGACTATAGCTTCTCACCTAATAAACAGCAGCTGACTGAAGGATAACTTAGATCATCAAAGCACAGATCTGTCTGCTTCAGAATCATTATGTTTATTTTTTGCTGTAAATAGTTTTTCCAATTACAGAAGTGGACTAGAAAGGTCTAGAAGGACTAGAAGGACTAGAAGGCTCCACATGATGGTAAAACAGCAATAACACACATAGAATGTATTGAAAAATCAAAGAGAAACCCCTGTCCTACTGATAATTCTAAGATTTTATTCACAAAGAATGTTCATCAGTTATGATGTAGTCTCTTCCTAGCCTTCCAAAAAGCCACACAGAAATTGGTCCTGGGAGCCAGAGCTCTATTTATCACCAGAGACAAATAATAACAGAGCAAATGTAAAAATCAGTGGGGTTTGACCTGTGGATATGCAACTGTCCAGCAGAAACATAGATCTACAGATAGCAAACACCAGCATGCCACCCATCATTACGTTTTATACTTCAAAACATTGCCTGGAGTCTTTGGCCGCTAGAGAAGTAAGCAAGAGAAGGGGCTCTCTGAAGAGGAACTAAAGAAGTTACACACACCTCTGCCTGGCACACAGGGGTAAAGGTTTGATGAGGCCAGGGCAGGCTGTACAAAACACCTATTTCATAGTTAGGAAAATAAAGAAAAAGTGGTAAGGATGAAATTTAAAATTCAAACATGAAAAACACCACTGCTGTCCTGTGAATCATCAAATATTTTCAATTATAAACTGTGCTCACACCTGATGATTGGACAAGAAAGATAGAGCAAATAGATGTAATCTTGGATTTGCCAAGAAATTAGACACTTCTGCTTCAGTGTTCAAATATCATATACTAGAAGGCACACAAAGCTTCCAGCACCCTTAATGCTATTCAGTGAAAAAAGAATGAAACTGCAGATATGGAAAATGTAACATGGCCATTTGGTGAATTTTGGAGAGAGCTCATATTCATAGCCTGGAAGTTTTCCTTTGGTAATTTTATGTAATTGTATCTGTTTGTTATGTTCAGGAAAATGTTAGGTAGAAAGAACCAAAAAATGCCTACAATTTCTGTGCAGTATTCAAATAATAATATTCATCTGACAGAATTTACAACAGAAAGCCAGACAGTCTAATTGTGCGACCCTCCTCCCCATTAGTAAAGGGATAAAAGTGGGTAATGACTGTAGAGTCGTTCCCTATACTCTCATTTAGATGATTTCTCATGAGATGCCTTTTGCAGCAATACTATTTCATTATGCACAGTTAAGCAAAATGCAGCAATCTCTTGACTAAAGACTTCATAAACAGGTGTTCGGAGTTTTTTGTTTTCTTCTCTTTTAATTGGATAGTATATCCAATGTAAAACTAGACATAAGAGATAATGCTCATGATGACTTTTCCACTCTTACCCTTCCTCCTTCCCATCTTTCTAGACAATCCCTTTTGTAAGGCTATCTTGTATATATTCATAGTATTTCTAAGATACATGAAACAGAAGTCCAGGAGAAAACACAATACAACATTCTTGGTTATCCACTGCATACAGGACACCAAGGCCTCACTCATAATTAATACACAACTTCATCCTCAGCATAAGGATCAGAACAAAGTAACAGGGTTATGGGTGTTTATCCAGGGCACCTGATTTAACAACGTAACCATCTAAGGTTACATTAAACATGCAGGTCAAGCTTTTCAAAGTACCTATTCATTTTTTGCAACTGACTTGAGACTCTTCTTACTGAAGTCTCATTTTCAGGTGTCATGGTTTAAGCCCAGCCAGTAACTCAGCAACACACAGCCGCTCGCTCACCCCTGGTTTTCTCCCCTTTCTGAGGTGGGATGGGGAGAAACTAAAATATGTAAAACCCATTTTGGGTTGAGATACGAACAGTTTAATAACTAAAGTAATATAGTAATAATAATAGAAAGAATACCAACAATGATACTAGGAAACAACAAGAGAAGAAATGCAAGCTCAGAAAACACAAGTGCTGCACAATACAATTGCTTACCACCCGCTGACCAATACCCAGCCTGACCCGAGCAGCAACTGGTCCCTTCTGGGTGACTCCCCCCAATTTATATACTGCGCATGACATGCTGTGGTATGGAATACCCCTTTGTCTAGTTGGGGTCAAGTGTCCTGTCTCTGCTTCCTCCCGGCTTCTTGTATCCCTCCTCACTGGCAGAGCATGAGACCGAAAAGCCCTTTATCAGGGTAAGTGCTACTGAGCAACAACTAAAACATCGGCGTGTTATCAGCACTGTTCTCAAAGTGAACCCAAAACACAGCATTGCATCCGCTACTAGGAAGATAGTAACTGTTACAGCTGAAACCAGGACATCAGAAAAGCAGAAAGGCCAGCCATTTTGAAGATGTTAGCTGGCAAGTCAAAAATTAATGTCTGGTTTTGTAGAGTTTGGCCAAGTAGGGAAATATGATGTAACACTCATGGTAAACAACAGTAGATGGGAGGCTGAAAAGAGGCAGGTGAATACAATCACCTATTCCTGCACAATTCCTTTACAGTATACTGAGCATGGCTAATCACCTACCTACCAGCTGTGAGTTTTGCCGAACACCTGTACAAACATACTCATTTTCCGTTTCTATTCTGAAGACACCATTAAACACAGTGATTTGAATCAAACTTTCAGTTCAAGAAGTCTCTAAATCTCTTAGATTTGTATCATAAAAAAATAATCTACCCTAAGCAATCACTGATGGCCACTGTCAGAGACTGCACATCAAGCTAGACAGACCTTCAGTCAGACTTGGCCTGGCCAGTTTGCACACTAATACATCAGTATGTAGCATAGGCAGGGATCAGAGTTCTTTGAACCCACTGTAAAGAGCCCTGGTTTTACCTTCCTGTAATGGGTATAATTTAACAACCTTTGTATACTCCATCAGCACAGAACATAAAACAAACTGAACAATAAGGAGATATTTTTAAAAATGCTTAAGGGCTATTAAGATCTGATAACTAAGCAAACGATACTTCAATCAAGAAGATTTGTCCAACTCCATAACTGGCACAAGTGACTTTTCACAGAAGTTACTTCTAAGTGCATGTAAACGTCTAGCAGGCTTAGTGTAAATGACTCTTAATTTCAGTTTAGTTTAGGCAAGCTGGCAACTCAGCTACTGGAATTAAAAGCAATGCAATTTAAACAAATGTATGATCACATGGCCTAGCAGGGCTTCCTGAGTAGGATGCACCAAGAAAAAAACCTTAAAGCTGAGTTCTAAGATAACACAATTTAAAAGTCAGCTTTTTTCCTAAAATGAAGTTGTGGACACTTGTTTTGTTTAGTTTTTTTGTTTTGTTTTTTTGTGTTGTTTGGTTGTTTTTTTAACTATACGCCAGTGCTAAAGAGGTGGGGCCTATTTTAAATTAAAGAATAAAAATGTAAAGCTAAGACTGGAAGGATGAATTTCATAATGACCAAATGATATCCCCTGTCCTGGTTAAATTCAAAGCACAATTAAACACAGAGTATCTTCCATTAATTTCAATAAACTTTGAATGGCATAGCTGCAGGCTCTTTGGCCCAGATACACCTCATCCAACTTTACATGCCTACATTGTAGATGTCCACATGTGTTTTAGAACTGTTATTTTCAGGACATGATTGACCTATTTTTGTCTCCATTAAAACAAGGCAAACTGCACCAAGGAAATTCCTGTTTCTCTCCATCACAAATGGAAAGCAAGGCAAACAGCTTAAGTTTACTGAACCGTACTACTAAAATACATATTTGGACAGATGAAATCCACCCCTTCTCCTCTTCAGATACCTCTGAAATGAACAGAAACTCTCTGAGTATACCAAATAGCCAGGGCCTCCCTCCCAAAGTAAGTCTTACTTCCACTGGAAGTTAGGCCTCAGGAAGTAGTGTAATGTAAAGCCCATAACCAACTGCCTGAACACAGGTTAAATGTTAAACTGAGTGATAGGATGTATTATTAATGGTTGTAAGTGACTGACAAGCGTTCACTTGAGGATAGGAAGCTAATGTTTGGATTGATTCACATGTTAATTTTGTAACTTGTGACCCCAGAAAACTTTTAGAACAAATGGCAGCAACATGTTTTCAAATTACCACAGGAAAAGTAAAGTAATCCCACCTCCCACCAGTCAAACAATTTTACAGCCAGCAGAAGGCACAAAACCACATGTAGGAGATATTTTTAATTAAGTGCAATGTAAGGAGAATAATGGTTACCCGTATTCAGTCTAAACAATTATTATCAAAAGTGCCTTAGCATTTTAAAATAAGCCATTTAAGAAAGGCTTACTGTTTTAACCATAAGCTGTTTCCGATTATAAAGTAGAGCTTTCAATTAAGATTAGAAAAGCCTAATTCAAGCTATAATTTGGTTCCTTTAGTTAGCAAATGTCTATTAAAACTGAGCAATTAAGGTTAAATGGGTTGAAGCACTTAAGCACTCCCCCCTGCTTCAAGTACTATTACAGAAAAGACTATGTGAGTGACTAACTCAGAGCAGAAGACATGTATTTCCTTTAAGTTTTATACTTCCTTGTTGATCATAAAGTTTACTAAAGAAGAATCCATTGATAAACTAGATTTTCAGTGGAATATGACATTGTTATATGCTTGTATGCTACAGCTTATTGTGCATAATTTAAAAAAAACAAAACAAAGTACAAATTCTATAATTTCATAAATATAGTATAAAGTTTGCTCCTGTTATGGCTCTTTTCCCTTAATTTTATATAGTTCAGTAATAAAAATATGTAGTAAACTTCCCAACAGCATATTTCTCCCTTTTGATAGTTGGATTCGTACTTGGCATAATGGTCTTAAGCAGACACACTGTGTGTGTACTTCTGACAGGTAAAGAAAGAAGTATACTACGACCTGTATTACTTACATAAACCACCTTTCAAAGCATTCCCACCTTCCCTTCTGCTTCCCATTTTCACATCTTCCTCAAAGACTGAAATTCCTCATGCTTGGTCTCACCTTTGAGATCAAGTTATTTTAGCAAGTTCAAGCAAAATCAGCTGAGCAAGCTTGAGGACTGTATTTCTGAGGGCATGACACATAACCAGACATACCTCTTCCCAGCTGGGCAGAGCCCTCACCCAACAGGGCCCTCTGTTAACACACCCAAACAGCAAACCTCTCGTATGTTTTCTGGATTCTTTAGGACTCCCTCATGAGTACACAAATTTTGCCTATGTAAATCAGATAACGTGATCAAGACATCAGGCTATCCTTTTCATTAGGCACAAGACCTGCAGAATAAGCAGTGTACAAACAGGATCATTCAGGTGACTTCATGATTAAAAACAGTGGGACTTCTCCTCAGTGAATGGCAACATTATCAAAAACATGCTAGTCTTTCTGGAAAGCATCCTTTTCATGCTTCCATCCCTTGAAGCCATCCTCTTGCTAACTCAGGCAATTATATCATGTAATCCTACTCAGGATAAGGACTGATGTTTTCTTCCCATTGCAAACTAGGCTACAGCAACTGCCTCTCACCTTCCATACAGATTGCCAAAATACTTGTCTTAAAAACATTTAAAAAAAAGCCACCAGTGCTTATCATAACATCAATATTAATGGTAATGACTAAAAGCATTCCAGGATAAGCAGTACAGGAACATATTGTAGTAACTCCGTTCTACTCAGATACAGGCTAACACGAACATTTTCAAGTTGGAACTCTTCAAGATACTTAAAGATATTATGATACACTATAACAAAGGTTTTCTGAAGGACTGTGGATGCACACAGTTATTCATATATACATATGCATTCACCTTGTGCAACGAAGTCCAGTGAAAGCACTCAGAAATGTGCATTGGAAACTGGTATTAAAGTAAATTATATCAATAAGCTGTTCTAGAAAACGGATACAATTGCTGCTCCTATCCTGAATTGATTTGTGTGTATTCTCTATTCAGAATAAATGCTAAAGCTTTTGTTGTTTTTTTTTGGTTTTTTTTTTCATAAGACCACATGTGATGCAGTCAAAAGATTTTTTTTTTTTTCTTTTCATAATGTAGTTCTCACATTTCCCTCAAGGAAAACAATGTTAAAAAGATTTCAAAATAAAACAGTGAAAGGACGGAAAGTGCCAGAAGCATAAAGAATAGAAATCCTTTTTATATAGGTTTAGAAGTGACTGTTAACATAAAACTTAAGTGACAACACCTTGGATTTTATCCATACCACAAAAAAAAAGTCATTTCCTAGACAATTGGAATGGTTAATCATACTATAAACTATTTGAAGGGGTTGTTTTTATTCTTAAAGCTTTTCAGAAAACTGTAATACAAAAGTTCTTCCATTCTGAAGCCATAATCTCCTTAAATGTAAAACTGTTTACATACAGAATAAGCTACTTCCATTTTCACATAATGAAAGAGTCTATACCTAACGAAACAGACTATACCCAACCAAATCATTTTAGTCTTCAGGTTTTTACTTTGGGAAATTAGGAAAACAGGATGAGGTTGCCTATTCCTGCCTTTTACTTACTCCCTGGCTCACTCTTAGAAGTCAGAACAGTCACAGGTCAGAGCAATTCTGTCAGCCCTCCTTTCTTCATTTATTCCGTGCACTCTGAATACGTCTACACCCTCCAGTCTGAACAGAGGTAAATTCACTTTCCTAGGAGTTCAAGCCAAGTAAAAGCCACATGGTTCCACTCGTGTCAGCCTTCTAGTAGCCAAATAGTTTACAGTTAGTCTCCCTAGTGAACCAGTGTCGTGGCTGGGGGTCAGTCTGCAACACAGGCCAAAGAAGACTGTCTTTCCTCACTGTGCCCATGCACACAAAGCCACTGTGACAGCCCCCAGGAAAATCCTCTTGCAGTCAGAAGGAGCAATCAGTTCAGATCACCTGCCTTTCCAGTGTGTGCTATAGTAAGGCCAGTATTAAGGATCAAATGAACTGTATCACTGTGCGAGCAGTGACTGGGCTAGTTTAAGTGAAAAGTGGCATGTGGAGGGAAGGATGTAGAAAGAGGAACTTTGATCATATTTGTCTTTAGAAAGGTTGGAATGCATCAGAAAAATTGGAATTTCTAAATAAAGTCAGACCTCAGTGCTTTGTAGTTAGACACTTCTCCAAGCCATAGTTCTAATAGAATCCTTTTCCAAGAAATTTTAGCAAACAGAAAAATGCAAGAAGAATAAAGACACAACTCTACTCAATAAAGACACTAACATCTCTAGAGGTATAAATTGAGGTAAAAAATTCCTCCTACACTCATGATGCCAAACAATTTAGATACGCATTACCTATGCTCCCCATTCAGCAAAGGAACTACCCACTTACTTCAATAACTTTTTCACTGGAACAGGAAGACAACTTCCGTATCTCTTTTTTTGTATACCTTGGTCACTGAAGGAAGAGCTGTCATTCTTCTACAGCTCCAGAGAAGAAGCTTCATAAAGTAAAATAAGAGAGTATCTTCAACTTAATAAAGCACTTAAACAGAATTACTTTAAAGGGTAACAGCTTCTTAAGATTCAGCACATGCTCAGGTACTTTGATGATTCAAGGCATTTGAACAAAACAACTCTTGAAAATATAAACATAAGTGTATTCTTCTTGCTGAGCATCTTAAATGTGTAGAAAAGTCCTGAAATTTCAAGGGGGTCAGACCCTATCTTCAGTTTCTTATAACTCTACCAAACATTTATGTATGGGCTAGAATTTTTCATGCAAGGTATCTGCTTTAAAGCAGGTTTTTGGTTTGGTTTTTTTCCCAGCTGAAATTTAAAACAAATAAATACATACTAAAGCCAACAATGAAAAAAAAAACCAAAAAACAGAAAGTTGTTTTTTTTTTCTAAAGTGATTATATGGAAAATTCACCATTTTGCTATGTTTAAAAAAAAATCTCCCCCAAATACTTGGACAGATTTAACACTCTCAGATTTTGTTTCCTGCAAGGGTGCAGGGAATTACCTTTCGTAGATTTCTTGGGACAGAAAGAGCTGGCCAAATTACAGCTGAGCACTCACCAAACAAAAAATAGCCAATAAAAAAATATCATTAAGAGAAAAAAAATACAACAAAACACAAAACCACAATCAAATAAATTGACAAGCTCAGCAGGCATCTATTGAAATTTAGGTAGCTAAAGTTTCCAAAATGTTCTTCTTGGTTGGTGTTTTTACAGCTTTAGGCTGTGGTTTCACAACACAATGTCTCCAGAAACTAAACCAGATTAGGAAATCTATTCACCTTGCCCACTACCACCTTCTCCTGTCATGTGTTTCAGCCTCTGCATCCCAGTTCATTGCCTTTTCGTTGCAGAACAGCTTATAGGGCCATGCTGTAATTCACTGGTTTTTCTTCCACTTTTTGGGGGATTTATTCCAGTGATATTCTTCACAGTATAGCATCACATTAAGTGCCTGTGCGCAAAAAAACCAGCATGATCAAGCAAACAGAACTTCCTAAATCAGTGCTCTGAGAGAGTATCATGCTTTTTTGGCCAGACTCTACACACATTATTCCTACAAGTTCCTGCCATACGTCCTCCATTCAAAGGCTACCTGAAGCTTGGTCAAACTTGCCCTGTAGTTAGTCGCACAGGTATCCTGGTCTAGAATAGCATTTGACTAGTACTACGGGTACAGAAACTATATGTACCATCCTCTTCCACAGGTATGGAGACTGTATCCACCATTCATCATTCCCATTACCTTCACAGTGTCCTAACAGCATCAGAGTGAAGTGCAGAGGAGACAAAAGCCACATTAGTGAAGTTTATTTGGGCAAGGCTTAGGGAAGTAGCAGAAGATCACATTCTTCAACTCCTCTGTCATCATCCAACCTGAGGTTCCCAGATCACATAATGGATCACCTTACATTTAGCCTCAGAACACACAATGTGTAGAATGTTCATTTGCATACACATAAATACAGTCCCCATAATCAAATGGAAGCTAACAAATAATGGCAAACAGCCATGCAAAGATGTCTTTCCAACCAGACACCTGAGGAAAGAGCCATGGCTCTGCAGGGGTGGGAACAGCGAGAATGTGCTGAGGAACAGCTGAACTCTGAGCTGGCAGTGGGGGCCAGGAAACAAGTAGAGAAAAAGGAAGGAAAAGGGACAACTCTGAGATCTGTCAGGAGCTGTTCTGATTTGAAAACAGAAGTCAAGGAAGGTAAAAGGGTCCTCAGAGCTTGTACCAGTCCCAGAGGTCTTGTTGTGGGACACTGGCTCTCAGAATAATACGGCTGTAATTGCAATAAGCCACTGAGAGAGGACAAGGGAAGAAAAAAATTACTAAAGTAAAAAAGAAGCAGGTGAAAATATACCAGGAGATGACAAAATAAAGAGAAATAGAATCTGCTGTAGGGAAATGACAATGTTTAGAGACAGCTGAGTAAAAGAACATGCAAGACAACATAACGAAGACTGCAAGGAAAGGGGACTGCACCAGAAGTAAAGGTGACAGATGGGATGATGAGGAAAACCAGGCAGTGTCTGGCAGATGTATAAAGAATGAAGGCAAAAGAAGAACAGACTCTTACATATTGAGATTAGTATATTCTATTTGTGCTCCTTTTTTAATTACAATTTATTTTATTAGAATTTTCCTGTCAGATTATTTACACTGTGTATTTTGTGGAAAGGAGAAGTTACTTCTAAATACCAAGCTTACATCACCACAAGAGGCCACCCTGGGTTCTGCAGCTTAGCAACTGCTAAGACTGATGAAATTTTATATATATTTATAAGTTCTCAGAGTACCCATAGACCATCCAGCGGACAGGGAGCTTATCAACTATTTAGAGAAGTGTCCTTGGAAAAACACATATTTTTTCCAAATTGAGAATTACACGTAATGCTGCTGAAGAATGAGGCCATATTTCTAGCAGCATGGTATTTGTTTATGCAAAATACAGTGATATTTGCATCCAAGAAGCATTTCTGGAGGAAAGAGGAAAAAAGAAAAGAAAAGAAAAGAAAAGAAAAGAAAAGAAAAGAAAAGAAAAGAAAAGAAAAGAAAAGAAAAGAAAA
>JANHGB010021199.1:0-30394 GCA_026283785.1 Coracopsis vasa | reverse complement strand
GTTCAGCCTGGAGAAGAGAAGCTGCATGGAGACCTCAGAGCAGCTTCCAGTGTCTGAAGGGGGCTACAAGGATGCTGAAAAGGAACTCTTCATCAGGGACTGTAGAGACAGGACAAGGTGTGATGGATTCAAACTGAAACAGGGGAAGTTCAGGTTAGATATAAGGAAGAAGTTCTTTATCGTGAGGGTGATGAGGCGCTGGCACAGGGTGCCCAGAGAAGTTGTGAATGCTACATCCCTGGCGGTGTTCAAGGCCAGTTTGGACGGGGCTTGGAGCAACCTGCTCTAGTGTGAGGTGGCCCTGCCTGTGGCAGGGGTTTGGAACTGGATGAGCTTAAGTTCCTGTCCAACCCAAACCAGTCTGTGATTCTCTGCCTTTCACTCCATCTGGTGGTGAACCTATAGTATAACATGTAGCTGGTTATTTAGTTGTATCCTTCAAGAGTTACTGTAGTTTGCATGCAACAGCTATTGTGTTCGCTATTCAATAAACTGTTTTGTTTTTAATAGTGTAACTCACCAACCAAAAGAGAACTCAACCCTCTCCCCCTCCCACCACTTTTCCAAACCCCTTAGTGTTAGTGAAACGTCCAGTCTATCTGGTAAAGTACTTTGCCATCTGTGTACTGTAGAAGGGGCTGGATCATGTTTATGACAGGTAAGTGATACAGATACTGTTACACCACTGAAAACTCACATTTCTTCACAGTGAAGCACCAGCACTGCTGAGACTCCGGGATTTTTCTGAAGAGCTGGCCATCGTTTCTTGGGTGGATGTTTTTCTAAGGCTACAGCACCTGGAATCAAGTTAGTAATTTGTTTCTTGTTTAAAATAAGCATTAGTCTTCTAATTTTCAGTAAAAAGCCTCTCAGTATGAGCACTACATGGCCCAGCAATAGCACATGCATGAAACATATCTAAATGTGTTCTGTAAAGATTTTTGTGACTAGTCAGTATTTGAATCTCAATAACAGTTTTTAAATGCTGGACACACAGGGAAATTGGGTATTACAAAAACCTTTTTAGCAAAACCAGTGCCTGCTGGTATGTCTTCTTTCCAAATCTAATTGTTACAGGCTTTGAAAAGTCAGGGCTTTCTCTATTAAGATTGGAGATTATATCAAAGTCTGGATGAGGAGATGTCATGCATAGCAGCATATCTTTATGTTTCAAAACAGAAAAAATATTTTCTTAGAACAATTATTCTGAGATTTTAAACTTTAAAAGAAATTCTGTTGCCTTCTGAATATTAGCTTTAATATTTACATATCTCTAATTATGAAGTCTGGAAATACACTTATGTGAGTAAAAAGAAAACCAGTGAAGTTCTTAATAAACATGACCCCAGCAGCTGGGTTTTATATCAAAATACCAGCTATTCTGCAACGTATTTGATGTTAAGATACATGCATGGACTGGCAATACTGTGAGGCTTTGGATTCAGTGCTTTGCTTTATGGAGAAAGAATCATAGATAATGGGCAAATTCAGTTGCTTTGATGAATTAGTTCCTGTATTAGATAACACTGAAAGAATCATCTGACTTTTACAATCAGTAAAAATTGCCAGTGGCAAATGCTCATCTCATGTAATGTATGCAGATAATTAAATACACCAGATAGATCAGTGTGTTACATTACAGCTCTGGTAATCTAACACAATGTCACTTATATTCTTGTGTGACTGTATGCATCCCAAAAATGGGATGTCCACATGTTCTTTTGCAATGTAGGTTTGGAGAATTTGGTTAAATACAGTATCTGGGGCAGTCGAGGAGCTATATGTGACACTGTGTGTTTCTGGATTGTCCAGCTCTGCCTGTGCTTGGAGAGTTACTAGTTTGCATCCTAGTGTTCACACTGTCCCCCTTGCCATTCAGGCAAGAATCCACAAGCACTTGGGCTGACACCAGCGGGGAGAGAGGAGCTGGATGTGTTTCCCTCCACAGCAGGAATTGTGCAAGTACTTGACCAAATGACTGAGGGTGAGGCATACTGTGTGCTGGCAGCTGCTGAGCAGGGAGCAGTCCCATAACCTTACATCATAAGCACTCCAGTGCTTGTTTGAAGGCATACTTGCTTGTGTGAACCTCTGGGACACACTCCTTAACATCAGCCGAGGAAGGATTTTGGAACTGGGGAGATGCAAATCTGCAGACCCTGGATAGCTGAGTGAGGCAGGAGGAGTAAAAAAACCTAGCTAAACCCTTAAACTTTGTTTGCTGTTTGTCACCTGGCTTGTTTTGGGAAGAGGGAGCTGACATGTCTCACTCCTGCAGAAAGTTTGCCTACCAAAATCAGGAACAGAGGGGCTGCTGGAATGGACTGCTTAGATAAGGTTAGAAATTAGAGGACTAGGAGGTTCCTAAAAAGTAAAAAATGTCCTGCAAGGGAAGGGAGCAAATAAAGGATTTCTCTTTTCTGTGCTAAGCAGCCTGCATGAGCTTGTTATGACAGTCAGGATGCTGTGTGAACTGGGAAGAAGATTGCTTTGGAATAATAAACAGTTTGGAAAAAGCAGAAAAGTTTTAGTGCTTTGGGAATTTTCCATGATCGGAACAGACTCACAAGACTTTATGATAATAGAACACCAGGTTGGAAGGGACTCAAGGATCGTCTGGTCCAACGTTTCTAGGCAAGCATGACCTAGACTAGATGGCACATCACCCTGTCCGGCCAGTACGATTCCTGTTTGTGCCTGGAGTTTGCTTGTAGCAAATGTTAGGGCTGTAGCAATGCTGTGGCAGTGGATAAGATGGCTATGCTTTAGGGATTGGTAGGATGGCATAGACACATGCTTTCTTTTTCTTCCTTTTCTTTTTCCTTATTCCAACCTTCCCAGGGATGTGGTAGAGTTTGCAGATGGATTGAACAGGGTGCTAGATAATATCATCTAGGTTCCTTTTCTCACAAAAAGTTGGACCAAATGATCTTTCAGGGTCCCTTCCAACCTTGACTGTTCTGTGATTCCGTGTTCTAAAACTGTAAAGCCCACTTGCATCTTCTTTGGAGAAGACTTCACTGGAGGGTTAAATTGGCCTAGGTGAACGTGTGAGCTTAAATGCCCTAGTAGCTTTGCAGTAACCTCCTCCAAGATGCTCTTTTTATGCAGCAAGAAAGGTGATGTGTATATAAACCAGGAGGTAGATTTGCTTTTATTTGCTATAGCCAAATCTGCTTATCTCTACTTGTCTGATTGTCAGCTGTTTAAAACCGTACTACAGGCATCTTTGTTGTCATTCTTTGCATCTTTTATTGGCAATTTAAAGTAGAAGTTCCTTGCATGGAGGATGCACATAACCCTATGGAGAGCATTTGTGTATTAAGGTATAGAGATAGATTTTGTTGGCTTAACTGATGACTTCCTTGGATAAATCATGGAAAGATACCTGAACACTTTTAATACATGCGCATATACATTAACATGTCTTATATGTGCAGCTGCATGTATATGTATGTATCTTTTATATAAATTTCACAATGCCAAAAATAATCCATTTTAATATATCATTTAGCTGCCATATAAACAATCTTGTATGCATATAATAATACTAAATGTATGTACATATATGCATGTCTGTATATTTTCCTGTTAGGCTTATTAGGCTGTGCATATGGCACTTACTTCTGCTGTGGGCATAGATTCAAATATATCAATCAAAATTAGACCGCAGGTCTTCCTTGCTGCTGTCAGTAACCAATTGTAATTTAGATCCTTCATCAGCGACATGCTAATCAGTACTTAACAGTGTGACACTGACTATACAGCTATTGTATAACAGCTCTAAGTTATACAGAGAAATGGAGAGGTTTTGTTACAACTTGGACAGCTTGATGGTAGAAAAGGGGTGAGAACAGAGAGAAGCTACTGTTGCAGGGGCATTTGACATAGACATAAAAGGTTTTTTATAAAGAAGAGGCCTTAGAGGACATGATCAGTTTGTTTTCCTGCGTTCTCACAGACGAGAAGAACACATCAGGTATCTGATAGTCCAGCTCAGTTTGTCAGTTCTACACGGTTGCTTTTCCTTTTCATTAGACTTCATCCTATCTGAGCAGAACTTCTCCTCTTACAGAAAGGATAGAGTGTACTAACTCACAGTAACTTGAGTTTCAGAAGCCGTGCATTATAATGCAAGGGAAATGGAGATTGAGAAGTGCTGAGTTGGTTCAGCGGGGAGTCTGGATGGTGGGGAGAATGACTAGGTGGTTTGGGAGAACTGAAAGCCAATGGGTGCTGTTACCTCCCACTGGTTTCTTTCTGACTGATGTCAGCATTTAATTAGATTTCTGAGGAGAGTGGAAGTCATTTTGCTTAACTTGTATATCAATTTTAATTTTTCTTATATAACCAAAATGCTAATCAAAGAATCAAAGTTGTCATGTATGGACTAATTGTATTGTATTTTTTTTATATGTACATATATGTGCACTGTGTTACATGTTTGTATGTACTGAAATGGAGGGAAATGAAAGCCTGGAAAGTTTAAGGACTCTAGCTGTTCATTGTTATGACAGAGCCAAACCTTAACTTCAGAACCCTTGACAGTCACTACGGCCATCAGATTACTCCTGTGCCCAAGTTTATTTTAGCTCATTTCCTCAGGTGCATTTGGTTTTATTATTGTTGAGAAAACTCAGTGGGAAAAGGATGGTTGGAGTGGAAACTGAACCCTTTCTTGGGAAAATTTTTGCATTTACTTTACTATTTGTGCTTGGCTGTACTTGGAATTGTACTTAAGTGTTTTAAAACTGCTGGGGGGGGCCTCTATTAGCCTTTCAGGCTGGTTGGCTGTGGGTACTTTAGGTATCAGCACTGTCACCCTTTCATCTCCATTTCATTGGTGAAAACTCAGTCGCCAGGACTGTAGTATGCTTTCTAAAATACTGCCCAGGTTCCTCAAAAGCTTTTGCTAATACCTAAAAATTTCTGCCCAGCAGATGGCATGATTGGACAGTGCCTGAGACCTACTCGGGAATGTAAAACAAACTTGTCTGAAATTGGACTTTTCGAGGTGCTGTCCAACCAGTTAAGATTAGACAGTGTAATTGCACAGTGTTACCTTCACTTCTCGTTCCACAGAACATGGGGATCATATTGTTTCTGTCAGTATCCTTGGAGGAGATTGTCCTTTTGACCAGTGTGAGGCGTTCAGCTTTGTTGCATTCTAAAGGTGAAGCCATTGGGTTTAAACTGAATGGTGCCACTTTGGTTTCTGAAAAACGCAGGAAATTGAGGTGATTTTCGTGGAAGTGGGCAATGAAGAGTGTCTGAATGGGATCTAGAAACCTACTGTGGAGGACCCTGCGCTCTTGGTGCCCCTCTTCTGGTAGTTGGAGCCCCATGCCCCCACCGAGGTGCATCTGCTAGCTCACTGCCCCTCCTTCCATCTGCGAGCAGTCAAACCAGAAATTCCCAGAGGGAAATATGAAGAAATGTGAGGCAAGATAACACTCTTTTCTGCTGTATCACTAACCTCTACCCTGGACTGCATCTGATTCTTTACCGGCACATCCTGACATACAGATGTTTGTTTCCTTAAAGATACTAGTATAGTTCATTTCAGAATGGAGTTTAGAGTTATTAAATAAGTAACACCTTTTAATTGAATTTCTAGTATAATTTGTGCATGATATTGTTTTGAAATGCTTTATAGTGTTTGGAGGAGAATTGTGTTCTATTGGTTAACCGGAGGACAGTTATAAGCTTGCATATTCCATGCATAATTAAAAAAACCCCAAGATTATTTTTTCAACACTGTTTGGAGGATTGAAACTAAAGGGTCCAAAAGCTTAGATGAAATGAATTCGAATCTGCTGTTAATGGGTGTTTTCCTGGACAAGTGTTTTTGCTTTGTACCTGTTGTGGTTTAACCCCAGCTGGCAATGAAGTACCATGGAGCCTTCCGCTCACTTCTCCTTTCCCACTGGAATGAGGATGAGAATCAGGGGAAAAAGATAAAACCCATGGGTTGAGATAAAAACTGTCTAATAATTGAAACAAGGTATAATATGATACTAATATTACTACTAATAGTTATAATGAAAAGGGAAATAACAAAAAGAAACTGAAAAACCGAACAAAATATCTCACAAACAGCAGTGATGCACACTACAATTGCTTACCACCTATTGAATGATACTCAGCCCAAACTGAGCAGCAGTTGGCCCCTCCTAGACAACTGCCACCAGTTTCTGTCCTGGGCATGACGTGCTGTGGTATGGAGTACCTCTTTGGCTAGTTTGGGTCTTGTGCCCCTCCTCACTGACAGAGCATGAGCCTGAAAAGTCCTTGGTCAGGGTAAGTGCTACTGAGCAACAACTAAACCATGAGTGTGTTACCAGCATTGTTCTCAGACTAAAGCCCAAACACAGCACTGTACCAGCCACCTGGGAGAAAATTAACTCTATCCTACCAAAACCAGGACAGTATCTTAAGGATTTTGGGGCATGGTTTGTTGGATGTGTGTGTATGTTGGTTTGTTTTGTTTTGTTTTTTGTTTGTTTGCTTTTGCCTTTATTTCTTTGCCATTATAACATCCAGAAATAAGATACTTGGATTATGAGGAGAAACAGAAGACCCTCTTAGTACACTGGTGCCAGTCGTGCAAACAGGCCTTTAAAATCGCCTCTTTGAACTCATGTATTAAAGTTGTCTCTTCTTGCACTTAAAACTGGAAACTTTAAATATGCCTACGTACAGGTTCTTTCTATTACCAGTTACCACTCCCAGTGCATTTTCAATGCTAGCATCTAAATATGGCAATTACAGAAATCTCTGGGAAATTTGAAAAGCTGGTATTTACTCAAAGGCTTTTCAGGTTGGATTGCTACTTGCTAATGTTTGTAGTTGCTATCTGCGTGGGTCAGAGGAAATATTTTGATATCATGAGCTGCTTTCTAGTAAGTATGGAGTTTACAAAAGTAAAAATTAGCTTGTTGCTAGCATAGACGCTTTTCTTCCCTGCTTCTGCCTTGTATAGCAAACCTGTGGGAAGTAGAGAAATGTTCTGTGAAGAATCCAACATCTGCCTTACTATTGTTGCTTTTCTCAAAAGAACTAGGAAGAGAGTAACTCAACAGTGAGCTCTCAACACTGTCACTAACTCCTTTCATTTGTGAAGATGGGTTTAGAGTGTAAATGTAGATGTACGAGTAGAGCTTGCCCAGTGTTGTTGCATCTGAAAAACCCAGGAGAGCGATATAGCCTGAGCCACATCCCTACAATTTTTATGGCACTCTCATGGAAGATGTCTGCAGAATCTGTTACTAAATTTAAGCAGAAAAGCAGTGCAGTTACTATGTAATGTTTCCAACTGAGCTTTACAAGAGAAAGTGCTTATGCAGATACTGCAAGTCCATGATTGAGCACAGAAAGATAAGGAGATTGGATAATTGGAATGATCAATGTCACTTGAATTCCACACATTGAATTGTCCAAGAATTCATACTGATTAAATCTTATTGCAAGTCTTATTTAAAAAAATACTCTGTCAGAAACTGCAACAGTATTACTACTTCTCAGTATTTGCTCCAGTCATTGCTGACAATGGTTGTGGAAGCCATTTCGTAACTCTCTGAAACTTGAAAAGGCCAAACCTGAAGAAGATGTGATCCAGATATACCCTTATATCTGGAAATGCCCTAGTTGAAGGCAAGTACTTGGAAGTCTTTGATTTTTACCTGTAGTTTTACACTGCAGACAGAGTGTGTTATATAACTGTGGGTCCCTGTTCTCACAAACAGCAGGAGTACAGAAGGGAATTTGCACTTGGAGAGAATTTACTCTGCTTACTCAAAATATAGCTGCATTGTGTGCATCCAAACCCCAATCCTTAGTTTCAGCTGTCCAGCAGTGCCTCATAAGGTGGATTCATTTTTATACATTTAGACTGCCATACACATGTTTTAGGTTAAAATAACTTAGCCTCTATGAATCTTCGTAATAGACCCCTACAGATTCACTTCAAGGCTGCCTCATCTTGTTCTCCTTTCCTGTTAAATCCATGAAAATGTCTTTGGAGAATATGTTCCTAATCCTCTCCAGGATTCAAGCTTTGTTTTCTTTGTACTGTACTGAGCTCCCAGTTGGAGGAGAATTGCTGCTCTTTGCTTGATGAGATACCCGTCTGCCAGGAGGCTCCATGAAGCCAGATTGCTTTCTTCCTATAGTTACTCACTCAGTCATGCACAGAAGCTGAGTTTTGACATGTCATCACCTACAAGGAGGTGGAAACAGTGTTTTGTGTAACTTTTAGAATAGTTTAATAAATAATTTGCAAAGGCTGAACAGGCCAAAGCAGTATAACTAGAAGTTTTTATGCCAATAAAATGTAAAAAGACTACATGTGACTGAAAGCTGCAGCCAGTGATCCAGAGGTTTAGATGAGATGTTAAGAGCTGGCGTCCTTACCAGGAAACTTTGCCTGACTTGGATTTGTTCTAGAATAGAGGTCAGTAGAGTTAAACCAGTTAGTGTGGTCCTCCAGCCTGCAGCAATTCTGCTGATCGATACGGGTCTGCTGACATTGGGTGCAGCCTTTATTTGGAAATACTTTTCTCTGCTGGGAGATTCAGACCCTTTGTCAAGCATGAGTTTTCTCCATCCATCCTTGCTTGCATTACGTGCATCTCCGTGTTACAGGCCACAAAACGACCTTAACCTACCAGTGGCCAGCTTTGGTAATGTTTGTGCTTTTTTATATTTCCTGTGATGGTCAAATGCACAATTCTAATGCTTGCTCTAGATAGTGAAACTAAAGCCCTCTGTATTCTGCATAGGCCCATCCTTAAGTGCCTTCCTTTTTCTTCCAGAAGCAGCATAGGAACAAGTGTTAGGATCCCAAAGGCAATTTGGCAAACTGCCACCTTAGAGATTTCCATCCTTTCTCATCTAGGTATATCTGCAGGAGTGCATCTAATTGGAGCTTGAATAGCCCTGTTGTTTCTGCCCCAGAAAACTTGCCCTGTGGTAATACAATGTGGATGTTTTTCTGCCAACCAGGCTGCGCAGCTCCTGCTGCTGGAGCTGTTCCAGGTTTTCCCATTCAGTGTGGCTGCAGGCACTTTTCTCAAACTCTGCTTTCTAGTTAGGACTGTAGTGGAAGTATTTCCATTCATTTCGGGGGATCAAACCTTAAAGGAGAGGCTACAGCAACAGATACATGCATTTGCAGGAAGATTTCAGTGTAAAATGATTCTGACTTCTAGCATGGTTACTGACCCTCACTCTTCTGTCTTTTCAGGTGCATTAAGTAAATATTTGATGAGCTTTCTCATCTATAAGGTAATGGTGTGTCACCTGTCTACTGCACCACTTTTAAAAAGGTGTATATTTATAGACTGTTTTGAAGATAAAACTAATTGGACTGACTTAATAGTTTTTTTCTTGAGAGTTAAGGAAATAATTTATTTTAAATATGCCCTCAAAGTTACTAAATAATAGGTTTTGCACCAGTATAGACATTTCTTTGTGAAGACTTGACACAAAAGATAAGATTCTAAGCAGCCTGAACTGGTCTTTATAGGTAATAAATATTATTCTCTTCCTATTCTGCCTAAAAGTTAAGATTTAATAATCTTAAACCAAACTGTCCATTTCAGCTTAGAAGTTGTATCAACATGTGAGTATAATTTTTATTAAACCCTTTCTCTTAAGAGGGTGTTGAAAGCAAACATACAGAGTGTAAGCCACATAAAAATGAATTACTGTATTTGTACAAAAGTTTTGGAAAATGTCAAGGGTTTAGAGAAATACTGTTCACTTGGTGACATTAGTTACAACATACCAGCAAAGAAAGTCTTCACAAAGAAAGGTCCACTGAAAAATATGGTATGTCAGTGTAATAAATTTATTAGATTTGCTAGGGGGGGAAAAAGTCTCACTTCAATGCAGAAGTGAAGTTCTTACACCCTCCAGAGGAAAGTTTCAGCTGATCAGTTTTGGATAGGCTGTAAATGTTATCTGAGTGCTCACAGTTGAGGCATAGCGTAGGCAGGTCAGTGGAAGGAGATGCTCAATGTATAACAACAGTCAGACATGGCAATTGGTAAGGTAGTGTAATGAAGGAATTATAGAGCCCTTATGGAATTAGGGAGTTGGCTATTCCATCTTGAATATAGAGTTGGAACTCTAATTTTCAAAGGATATAGCAGAAGCTGAAGAGTTTCAATAAAAGGCAGTGAGATGACAACAGATACGGAAATCTTGTCCTTACTTTTTTCCTAAAGAGATGACTAAGAGGTCAAAGAGAAGAAAAGCACTAAACAATAGGAAGATTGTTGTCATTCAAAATGATATTTTGATGAGTGGGTTTAGTTTATAAAACACTGCACAAGTGATACTTAATAATATTTTGCTTTTTTGCTTGAATATCCCCTTCTTGTACACAGATGAGAACTCTGTAATACTGAAGTGTCGAGATTTTTCAGTTACACAATAGTGAGTAGAATGCATTTGTGAGGGATATCAGTTTTCATCCATTAGTATAAACCAGGTCATTATAGTCTATGTCAGTTATTATTATGGTAAAACGTTTCTTTATTATAAGTAACAGAGTTGGTCTTGCTGATTACTGGTAAAACACCTCCTAACTTCTTAAAATGAATTCAGTCACATCCTCTCTTTTCACCAGAAAACCTCTTTTCCTAGATAAGTGATAGTTCTGTGCAAATGTGCTTTGCACTGGGGTTAGAACACTGAATATGTTATTAATTAAACTTTTAACTGGGCCAGATACTCAGCTGAATACAAGCTGGCTGAGGTCCACTGAAGACTTGCCAATACGCAGATTTGGCCCAGAACATTTGATAAAGCTAAAATAATGCAGAATGCATTCTTCAAATGGTGTCCTTCCCCAGGATTGCATATTGGTGGAATTCACTGGAGACTAGAACAGATTAACTGCTTGTAATAATAGCAAAGTACAAACAAACAACCAACTAAGTCACATGTTTTCCTGTTACATTCCTTTCCAATGCCAATCTCCTCGACTGTGCTAACAGACTTGCAGCTGATTAGGTTGGCCCTAATAATGAAAGTTCATTACAATAATTTCTTTAAAAGGACAAAATTGTTTTTGCAAGAGTAATGTGCTCCAGATGCTGTATGTATAGTGGCACTTGGACTCTCCGCCTTCTTCCAAGGTCATTTGAAAGTACCTCTGAGAACATGGACTCTGGTGTGCAAGGACCTCATTAGGCATGAGTGCAGTGCAGAAGACTGGGGCTCCCAGGCATTACCACAGGAAAGCCAATAAAAGGTATTTTAATTAAAGCTGACCAGCTTTGCCTTTGCTTGACAAACTTTTAACATGGTTTCCCCTCGCCTTTCTATTCCTGATTGCCAGGGAGCCACTTCATCTTTTTGCAAGAGCTATTCTGGCAATGTTTCACAATGATTAATTCCTTCTCCCTCTTACATCTTATTTGCACAAAGAATTGAATGGTATACTTCAGCACAGGTGTGGCATCATGGGATGTTGGTGACATCATGGGATGTCAACTTCGTAATTAAAGAAAAAAGGTAAATATGGTATGTCAGTGTAATAAATTTATTAGATTTGCTAGGGGGCGAAAAAGTCTCACTTTCATTGTTTCTTCCACAATGAGCTGGGAAGGATGAAATTTGTTGTTAGCTGTATGTTGAAACACATTATTTTTTGGCAGGGTCTGTATGAATGTCAAATGTAGGGGTATATATCAAAAGCAAGACAACAATAAAGCCAAGACAGAGTTTCTGAAAGCAGCATTGAAGCTGCAAAGTAAACATTAAAAAGGAGATGAAGTAACTCATGGAGAGTTGCCCTGGAAACCAGTGAAGATATCAGGACCCAAATAACCTTGGTCTGTGACATGGGTCTCTTCCAAAATGTAATGATTTCTATTGAAACATATTCATTGAGTCCTCAGGGTTGGCTGCAGTCATGGAGGAAATGGTAGGTTTACCTTTACATACAAAGGCTAAAATGCTTTCCAGGTGCTCTGTTGATGTGTGGTTGGGGCTGTGCTTTAGATTTTCAGAAGAGCCTTTATTTCTGAGGTTTTGCATTGAATTAGTGAGCTTATCTATATATTATTCTTACGTATCCATTTCTTAATATGTACCTTTGGCCTCCATCCACCCCTCTACCTTTCACCGTCGTATTTACTACTCTTTGCTAATGTACTGTGGGAGCGGTTTTCAGTTGCACAGTTAGTGCTGGAGGAGAATTAAACCTTAGTACTAGTGCGCTACAAGTTCAATAGAAATACCAGATTTCCAGTTTCAGAGACCCAGGTCATCATGGAATTTCTTTTTCATCTCATCCTTGTTGGTCTTCTTGTGCTTTTAGATTTACACGCAAATGCTAAACAAGATCTACTGGTGTTTTATAAGATACGTAGTCCAGCTCAAACAAAATGGCACAAACTTCTTTCTGCAGTTTCTCTAAGTTTACATACTCCCATGCCTGATGTGTGTGGAAAACTGAAATGATGGAATATCAAGAATGAGCCTCCTTCCTGTTCAGTCTTGTTACCCTGTAAGCATTAGAGTATTTTATGTAAAAACTTAAATCCAAGAAAAATACAGAAGGGACACAAAGGCCTACGATACTGGATCAATGAAGTGCGTTTACGTTCCATATCTATCTAAATGTACACTTCATGCTTGACTAAAGCCTGATGCTCCAGTGAAAGATGGGAGAAATCCTTTGGAGGGAATTAAGAGACGTTTACTTTTTACCGTCTGAGTTTTAGCATTTTACAGCCTATTAAAGAAACTACTTTCTATGGTGAATATAGGCTCTTATAACAGCCTATTCAATTGAACTTCAATTTCTTCATGGTGAGGGCAAAAGGCAAGTCTCTGCAGGACATGAAAGCCTACTCCATTGCTCTATGTTTGCCTCTGCCTTCTGTTGATTTAAACAGCTTACATACACCATGTATGTAGTAGTGTAAGGGCTCCCTGCAGGTCCAGACAAAGGTGGCTGCTGCCTATAGCTGGCAGCTATACCAGGGAAGGGCCTGAAATTAATTACTTCTGGCTGTTCCTTCTCTGCCAGAAATCTGAATTTGGGAAGGTGCAGTGGTGGAAAACTTTGGGAAGAGATGAAATGTCACAGCTGTGATGACCACTGACACTTCCTTTTCCAGCCCAGTTGTCCTCATAGCACCCTGTCCCATGCCCTACTACATGGAAACCCTACCCCTGAGCCTCCTCTCAGGCAGCAGAGATCACTCAGCTGCAATGCTCACTCAACACTTTGTTAAACCACCTCAGTAAATGTATTGCTTTACAAGTACATTGAGTGTCTTTCCTGTGCCATCAGAAACAGTCATATGTGTCTTGTCCTAGGCTTGTGTGTAGAAAAAATCTGGGCATATAACAGTGTGAAAAACAATGTCATATTTATTATAGGACTGTGCAGGACAAGCAAAGGAGGGCTGCATTGTGCAAAGAGCTGTCCCTGATTAGTGAGGCTGTGTGCATATTCAGCCTATAAACTCACTATAACGAAGTAGAGGAGATATTTTGCCCTTTTCTCCATATACTACAGAATAAGACAACCACACATTCACTCTTACAGGCAGATACAACCCAGTCTGTAAAGCAGCAGTGCCATGATGGTGACTGGGAGTTAAGCTTCTTTAGAGAAAGGTGAAGAAGTAGGAAGGCAGTGGGAGGTCAGGTGAGAACAGAATCAGGTGAAATCATTTTGTGCATGAAGGAAGATATAAATACACACAGCTGAGGAAGATCAGCCCTAACAGCATGAAGTCTTTGTGTGTCTTCCCTGTGTCCATATTACTCCGATGTCTAAACCTACAAAACTCCTGTATGCCAGCTACATATGTATCCTGAGGGTAGTGCACCAAAGGTAAGTGGATAGGAAAGTATATGGTAGAGAGGGGTGAAGAAGAAGGAGGTTGCAGTTGACTTCCATGCAATAATACTTGGCCTTTGTGTACAGAGGGGAACCTTTTGGATGATTCTTAGAGTACCCCATAGCGGTGAGCTGAGACAGGCTCTGGTTCTCTAGGAGCTCAGCAGTTTTTAACGTGCTTCTCAAATTCAAAAGCACAGCAACAAAGTAGTTTTGTTCCTGAGGTGACATTAGAATAAGTTTTGCCATGTTCCTTGTTAAGCATTTGAATAAAACCAGTAAAAATACTCTGAAATATTTAGTACGTGATGGTGGCAGTAAAGGGTGTCCTGGAAAGGGAAATGACCTGGGTTTTTTGCATCTGATTGTTTAAAAACAAGTCTTAAATTCAGGGTTATTGCTCCAAGACACTGTTAATATTAAGTTAGCTTGAGAGAAATGTTTTGTGTGTGCACGGTGTGAAAACCATTAATTGTTCATGCGTTTTGGACTTAACAATGAAAACTGTCTGTAGAAGGGATTTTGTGAAGTACACATTAACTTGCAGTTATTGAGATGACGTGTAAAAAACTTAAACTTGCGTATTGTAGGACATAGCGAGCTGTGAAAAAATACAGGTAATATTTTTGTGAGGTCCCAGAGCGGGAAGAAAAAGCCTCATTCACAAGCCCAAGTGAATGTGCCAGTACCAGCTTAATACCAACCATGCCAAGTACAAGGTGGAGTTTTCCAAGACTTCACCTGTCTCTGTTCTCTTTTGCTATGTATGTCATGTAGTAACAATTACTGCTGATCTCTTGTCCTAATCTGGCTGGTCAGTGCATGTGTCATACAATACAATATTACTCACTGTATCCCTGGAGTTCAGGTACTCCTTATCCTTTCCATTGGGCTTGTGAAGAAGCTAGAATGATTTTGTTGTTTTTTCCCAATATGTGCATTTCAAGGAAGGCACCCAAAGAATAAAGTTACATTTTATAAACAGGATGAATTGAAAAGTACTAGAACCACATAAACATAACTTGGCAAAGATAGCAGACAGATTTGATACATGAGATAATGAAAATAGTCTTTCAAAAGTGAGGTTCTTCAGAGGAAGGATAAATCCTGTTGTGAAAAACATGTTGCAGGTGTGGCTGCTTCCTATTGAAGCATGAACTGCAGCAATATACTAGTGATAATCTTTACTAACAGAGCAAAACCAGCTTACAATTGATTATGAAGTGCAAAGTGCTCTTGTTAAGCATACTTCTGATGCCAGTTAAGAAAACTTCAAAATCACCAAAGCCAGAGCTTATTTTTGTGAAAACAGCAATCAACACTCTTCATCTGGCATGCTGTCCAAGTCCATGAGTTCACTGTAAAACTGTAGCTCTAGAGCTAATAAAAAGGGGAAAACAAGACATGAAAAATAGCAAACACCAGTAAGTATGTTACTATGGGTGAGTGCAAGAAGAACCACTTTCTGTGTTTTCACAGAAGTAGCTGCAGACAGTTCAGGTATTTGAATTCATGACCGCTGACATTCAGCAAAAGGTGGTAGAGGTGAAGTGCCACGTTTCACTGTTCAGCTGCTCTCATGTGCAGGATGGAGAACAGCTAGGAAGTGAGGCAGAAGTGGGCTGGCTAGGCAAGCTTTTCAAGTGGTGCAAAGAACAGAGTTGAAGCTTTAGGACTAGACACAAAATCTGTCAAATGTAAAAAAACCCCAAGATAGCTGTGAAAAGATACATACAATTACTCTTCAGCCAAAGTCCCTTGTGGCTGGATATGACAGGGCCAGCTAGGTACTGAAAGTGAGTCAAACATAAAATCTTTACAACAAAACATTAGAATGAGTGCAAGCATTTAATGTTTCTCAATGGCAGGGTTCTGAGACTGATGAAAAGCAATAAGGGTCTTTCAGAGAAATGTGAACTCTCTTCACATATTTCAGCTGATTTATGTGTTTGTGCTTTGTATAATTCCGATGTGTATTTGAAGGGATACAGAGTTTAGATGTTGTTGTTATTCCTAGTTAAGGTTCATCAGCTGGTTAATATTACCATATTCAAAATTGCAAATGATGTATAAAAATTGTGGGTCTTGCACATACTGTCAAACAATAAAACCAAACAATACTTTGATATGTAAACTCAATTTGTCTTTATACAATAGGGCTGAAACTGCTTTCATGGCACAAAAATTTTAAAACTCATCTTTTAATGTTACTTGAACGAGTTCAGACCATAAAAATACTTAGTTGCCTTTCTCCCCTCGGATGTCACTGGAAAGTTAGGATTATAAATATCTTTGTGGATATGGCGTCTGGTGCCAAGGAATTTTAGCTGTGGATCAGGAACCTGTTGTCCAAGCTTTGCATTCTGCAAAACAATTGTCCAACAGTATAAGAGAGAAAAATATAAAGGAGTTGACAGGGCAAAGCAGTAAACCAGTGGAGCAAGATTGTAGACAATGTATTAGGCTGTGAGAGCAGAACTGTTGGTTTACAATTTATGTTGAAGGTTGGCTTTTTGAGGTATAATGGAAAAGGATGTGTTTAAGATTGGCTTTCATGTGTTTATGTGCAGTTTCTTTGCCCAGAATGAATATGGTGGTACAGAGTAAGCTATGAAGGCTTCATTGCCCTCTCTAAGTGCGGAATTAGCCCCCTGTAATGGAATGGGTGGTGGTGTAGGTAGTGAAGGACAGCTTCTATTTGATATACAGCGAAGGAATAAAAATAAGGGATAGCCAGAGAAGAACTGTGGACGAGGAAAGTCAATGTCTAAATGAATTTAAGCTGTGTAAGCTTGTAATTGCCAAGGCTAGATAATGGAGTGACATAATGTAGTGGTGCAAGATGAGAGTCTTCACCAGCTTGATGGTTAGAGAAGAGCTTCTTGGAGATTCTGTAAGTTTCATAATTCTTACTGAAATTTATTAGCAGGGTCATAGTGATGGTGTACTTCGGAGCAACGTCTGTTGTACAGTGTGCTTAAAAAACACCTAGAAAAACAGATTAATTATAAGATGATAATCATTTGCTTATGCCAGTAAGTTACTGTGGGCACCTTCCTTTTAAGGGAAAACTGGATTAGGATTTTTCATCCTGGAAGAGAGATGACAAGTGCGTAAAAAAATCACTAGTGGCACGGAAAGGGACTGATTGTGCTTGGATGAGGCTGTAATCAAGAATTAGGGGAGAGTGGCAGGCTCAAGGCAAGCAGAAGGTGGTAATTCTTCAGGCAGCATGCTGTTAAACTGTGGAAATTCTTGCATTCACAATATCCTGTGGTTAAAGGTAATGCGGGAGGGAAGATTATTGTATGCCACAGAAATCCACTGAGGGCTACTAAATGCACAGGAAATATGTCTAGCTGCTTGAGCTGTAAAGGGGTGAATTGGTCAGAGGAAGGGTTAAAACATTCTTCTTTATTCTATTTATTATCTGTGTTCAGCTGCTGTTGGGAGATGAGGTGCAGGATTTCATCAATTAGTGGTATAGCAACGCTTTAGGGTTTTGACCTGGGAAGACGATAGAGTTGAATTACTGGCATCCTCTTGATTTCTGTTTGAAAAGGTGTAGGTGAATGAGAAAATCCTCAAAAATCACAGGAAAGAAATAGACAATGAGAGCAACCAAAAATGAAGGTAGAGCTAGATCTTAAAGACAATAAGTGTGGTTGTCACCTCTGCTAAAGTTGGAGAAACAATGATATTTTAAGGAGTCAGCAGAGATTTGAAGAGTGTTTTTAGCTAAGTATAAATGACGGAAGCTAAAATACATGAAGTACACAAATGAACTGAAAAATAGTATCAGTGGGTATGTCCTTTCTATGAGCTTAAGAATGAGTAAGATGAAGGTTTTGAATGAAGGAAGTCACATTAAATACGAGTTTCCTTCAGAGAGGAGAGACTGTATCACACTGTGTATCATCCTACTGCTAAAGAAAAAGGCAGAAGCAAGAAGATAAAAGGGAGTGAATTTTAGGTCTATCGGAGATAAAATGAGCATGGTGATGGGGACTACAGAAAGAAAATGTTATATATGAAGCTTGATCTTTTAGTTAGGGTAGAGAAGACTCTTGACAAGGAAGGAGGTTGTCTGATGATGCTCAGAAGAATCTCATCTATCCTATGAATGCTATAAACCAATCTAAAGCACAAACAGAAGTGGAAGGATGCTCAAGGCTGCATAGAAGGATATTTTTTGTGATGACCGCCATGTTTCCTCAGGCAAGGCAGTAACTCTAAAAACTTTTCCACCAATGATTACAAATCTAGCACTGTCACAGAAATAAAAATGTATTTTTTAATTAAAAAGATCCTGATAATTATTAAAATGGAAGAGATTTGGATGTGTTAGGCAAATGTTCATGGTCAGGTCAGGAGAAGCTATAGAGTTTAAGGGTAGAATGAACTGTCCTGATCATAGTCTGCTTGTGGTATTTCAACCCGTAAAAGTATCACAGGCTTTTGAGACGCTACAAGGTGATGCATTTATAACAAATATTTTAGGTTTTGGGTGCCCCAGTTATGAAATTCTGATGAAAGTTTTAAGTAGGTAAAGAAAAGAAGATCCTCACTCTGATTACTACGATTTCAAATATTTCATCATTGAAAATGTATCTTAGACAAAGCTGAATGCAGCTCTTGTGCTTTCTCTTCCAGGCAAACAAAATCTTGTAATTGGATACTCATTTCACAATGTAAACCAGATGTATGATTATTTATGGAGATCATAAAGTGTTTGGCTAATAAGTAGGAAATATGATAAACTTACTTATTTTAGATCTGTCTCTGGCCAACAGCCACTTGAAAAATATGTTTTAAAATGTTCAATGAAACAATAATATTCTGTCCTTAAAACCATATAACTGGGTATTTTGAAAACAGAAAAGTCGATCTTCAGGTCACTGTTTCAAAATGTAATGAAGTTAATTTCATAGTTCCTTATTGGCTGTGTCTTTAAAGAGTCAAACATGATACAACGTATGCCATGCAAAGAGCCAGCAATAGCTTGAAGCCAGCTCAAGAAAAGATTGTACATTCAGATAGGGGGGACAAAGGTGAGGAGGGAAGAAAGGAAACATGTCTGAAACTTACATACAAAAAAGGTAGATTTTCATAGCTATAGATGTAAAATCTCACAGTAACTTTTTACTATAGAGATGGGTTTGATGAGATGTCAGGCTCTACATGGACACCTAAATGCTTTTGAAAATCTCGATTGCTGCTCTTGAATTACGTGTGCAAAAGCACATCTGTAGCACACATGTTGTTATCCCCCACAGCTGCTTCACTTTTTCTCTCAAAAATTTTATCTGAAAGAAAATAATCAGAACTAAAGGAAAATGTTTTGCAACCTGGCTAGTCCTGAGGTAGCTGTTGGATATCCCGGAAAATGCTAACAGTGTTCTTCCCAAGAACTATAAATTAAGAAGGGAAATACACCTCTAACAGGTCAGCAGAAAATAAATAACTGACAAGAACAGTATGAATTTGAACCCAATGCAGGCTATTACTTTAAAAGAGATACTATTTTAAACAGCAAGGCTCTTTGAAAGTTATAAGGCTGTTTGAAGGCAATCTTAAGGCAAAGAAAAATCATAATTACTTTGCAGTGAGGCAGTGGTGAGTAATTTGGAAACATGGACCCATTCCAAAGCTTCTTGAACTAGTCATATAATTCCATCCTCTTCAGCAAGCCGTTGATCAAGCCCAGTGTTAGTAGGAGAGACAACACACTTTGAGTGAAATCTCCTTTGAGAAAATAAGTGAATAATTGAGTTCACAAGCAAATCAGTGTGGGTTAAACTAGTAATGAATAGAAAGAACTGGCTATATTCTATTGTATGTTATTACTTAGTGTTCCCACTTTTGGCACGATGCCTTGCAGATTTTTCACATAGGAAGAGTGGATGATAAAGGAGGTATCTATCTTCACTGTATTTCTCTTTTTTTTTTCCCCATATATTTTTTTCCATTGTTTTTCAGCTCATAGCTTTCTCTCTTAGTGCAGCCTGAGAACTAGTGCACATAGAAGCCCCTTGTAGATCTAAGCAATCCAAATTCTTGTATGTAAAGAAAATCTCATTCTTTGTGTTAGAAATGGGTGCATAGAGCTCTTACGTTTTCACATACAGGCATGAAGCACCTGTATGGGTGCCTAAAGAGCTTAACTCTTGATTGTGTGGTGTAGCTGGTCTTAAACAGAAAACCTTAGGAAGAAGAATATCTTGACTAAGGGCACTGAAATCCTGTTCTTACAGAATGAAGATGTGTAATTTATGTTGTTCTTGCTCCCGCAAGTTCTGCTGAGTCTTTCCTTAAGAGTTTGGTCTTTCAGAAATTTATAATATTCCCGTAACTCTAAAACCTGTACTTCTCAATGCAGTTTTCTATCCAGAACAAAAGAGTAGGTGTCCTTTGAATTGCAGGGACTTTGAATTGTAAAGTTTAGGTTATTCTTCAGAGTTAATGCTCTTCAAAGTTAATGCACTATACAGGCACAAAATAATTACCTGTCAGATACGCTGTCAGAGATGATGTGGTCGTCTCATCCTTTGTATCAGCTCAGAAGAAAAGAGTCAAATACTAACTTTCAAGTTACTACAATTATTTATAATATGTTTTAAAGAAAGTATCCTGTAGGTGCCTAAAAAGATGATATTAATGATGACTGATCACAAGCATTAGACACTCACATTGAAGAGATGGGTACTGCAGCTGATTAGATCAAACAGAACAGAGTCTTTGAGTGAGTGACATCTATAAGAACATATCTTGAATCTTCTCCAGATCTTTCTGAAACATCTTCTAGGAGATGTCAAGGGTATTGGAGTGAAGACTGTGTAATTCACTTCATTTGAGACAGGCAATTTTCCTTTTTAGAATTCCATGCATGCAGTATTTTAGATGAAAAGCCTCCCTCCACCGCGCTTTTTCTCTAAAATAACTTGTGGGAAGTCATGAAAAATCAGAATCAGGTTTGTTGTAGATGGTGTCCTAATGCTGACTACGAAGTTACTAGAAGAGTTTTCCGATTTTCTTCTGAGTGTAGCGTATGTTTCACCCTTCTTTTTGTCAGGTGATGAAACTAAGTTTGAAATTAGAAGGCAATACAGAGTTTTGAAAAGTTTTTGATGACTGCGTTAGTGTTTAGAAGTAAGTTACCTGTCATATTCACAGAATCATAGAAGAGTTTGGGTTGGAAGGGACCTCAAGATCATCACCCTTCCATGGGGCAGGGACGCCTCACACTAGACTGTATTGTCAGCTCATGATCTGGCATGCTGTTAAAGTCAGGTCGTTCATTCACTATGCACTAAGATTATCTATCTCATCACTTTAAGCTGAGCTACATGACCTCCTGATGTCCCTTCCAGATTGATCCTCTGATTCTTGATCACTTATCATGGATTTACCCAAATGTTACTGGGGTTATTCTTAGAGTTTCCCACTAAGTTAGAATTACATTGTCCCTTTCTAATAGAGAGGTAGCAGAGGCATGAAGCAGATTTGGTTCTGTCATAGGTGGAACCTGGAGCTGAGTTTCTTTGTTGTCTACTCTATACAGTTACTTCAGTAAGTCAGAATGTGAATTAACAGCATCTTAGCTATTTCCCTGAAGTTGCCACTGCTCATGACCTCCCACATATCCCATCTTCCACTACATTTTGCTGCCTCAGAGTCACAGACATCCAACACCTTCCCATCCTAGCTCCTGAACTGGAGGAGCCCAGCACAGCAGGTTAATCTCTTAGCTGCTGGTTGAACTTGATGCTCTATGATGATTGTTTCTCTGTTTTCAGGGTTTGACAACAGTTAAGGGTCTGAAAGGTACCTGCCATCAGCAAGAGCTATAGCCAGTGCATTTAAATTCACTGACAAATGTCTATCAAAGCCCTGAGAATATCCACACATGACACTCTGGTCAGGCAGCCAGTGACCCCTGAATTAATTCCCAGTGTTACTTTGAAGTGTAAATAAACTTCTTGCCTCTTGAATGTGTGCTCTAGACTAAGCTTCCTGTTACATGTATGTGGTTGCTACCTACATATAGGTCAATGTGGGTTGGAAACATTCAAATTCTTTCACTATAATATAAATAATCTCAAGCGTGAATAGATTTTTGAGAGACCAACTTCTTCATTTTGCCAGAAGTCTGTTTCAGCACACTGAAGAGATCTTTCCAGGACATTACAAATGGGTCAGAGAACAAAAAAAAAAAAAAATAAAAATAGTACTTTTCAAAAAATTGAAACCCAAACTAAACTGATAAAAATAAAAAGTTCAGTGTTTTAATGAAAGTCTTTTTTCCATGGCACATACTTTTGCCAGCTGAACTCCTCCCGTTCCACCCCCTCTTTCTGGCAGTCGGCACTCTGAAGCACTTGGGGAAAGCAGCAGTGGTTTCATTTTATGGTTTTGTTTTATTTTGATCCTCAGACAATTCACTCTCAAGTTACCCTTGTAAAAATATTTTGAAAACAGCAAAGAATATTTTAAATGAATCCAAACAGGTGACACCCTCCTCATAACCCCCTACCTTTCTAACTACCTGCTTCCAGGAGTTTGATGGCATCAGAACTGGAGATTAAACGAAAGAGCTAATCAAAGCAGTGGCAGTAGATGAGCGACATTGGAGCTTTTGAGTCCAGGCAAAACTCCTACAAAGAATTCTCTCGTGTGAGCAATGGGCTGTCATGTTATTCCTGTGACAGTCTCTATGTAGCATTTGATTAAAAGGAAAAGGTGATTTGGAAAGGAGGGATTTTTCCCTTCTTATCAGAAAGCTTTCTCATGTGTCACTTTTTCCTTTTAAACTCATTTCTACAACATGGGGGCAAGCTCTCAGTTTCAAACAGGGAAGTGACATTTGCTATTCCTCAAGACATTGATTAATATTTATCACAGACATGTAGGAATATCTATTCCTCAAGGGTTACCTTTAATTTTGCTTATTCTGAAAGTGCAAAAAGAAGTAGAAATCTTCAGGTGTTTGTCAGGGTTAGGTACTCCCAATCTACAGTGCATAGTTTCAACTTCCACATGGTCTTACTGGCCACTGTACTTGGTGGCAGATTGCTACACAGCATGCTGTAATTACTGAAGTGCCTTTAGTTGTGTAAATTCCAGTCCTGAATCACGTGGGTTTTTTGCCTTATTTTCTTCAATAAATACTGCCCCATACTTCTTTTCTGCTCACACTTCAGGTAGATGAACAGAACTGGCTGCTGCTCTTTTGTATTAGTGCTCTGCCACAAGTATCATGTACAATCCTGTGTGAATAAATAACAGGAAAAGAATCATGGCAACTCTTTAAGAAATCTCTAATTGCTCAGTCAGACATTAAAGCAAAAGTCTATCTGATGGGTACATGTCACCTTTTGCTCCTTCAGAACAGGTAAAGAGAGTGGTTTGTACGCCAAAGCAAATTAGGGTAGATGTGGTTTCACCTCTCCACATAGACAGTCTACTGGACTTGTGCGATGAGTGTTCCTTAATCTGGCTTTATCTAACAGAAACATTTTGTCCCTGTTTGTGTGGTCATAGCAGCACTGGGAGGGGAAGCTGTGGTTGGGATCAAGCTCAACTGTTACAAGTGCTAAGTATGTAAATAGGCAATACTTTTGACTATAAATGGGGAGCTGAAAGGATGTCTATAAGGTTCAGGCTCAGAACAGTGGCTTGGCAGGAAGTGAGGCTTAAGCTTCAGGCTCTGCCATAAACTTCCTGTGTAAAACAGTGCTCTTGTTGGATTTCTTTTCACTGACCATCTGTGTAAGAAATGATCAGATTTTGTTTATTTTGAAAGAGTATTATTATGAAAATAAGGTCACTGCATTATTCAACGGACTTTGGTTATCAGATACAGGAGACAGACTTCATAGGTTTGAAATGGTTAACATCAGAGATAAACATAAGGGAGATAAAATTGATAACATATTATTTAGCACTTCAGAAAAGGCAGCTATATTGTCCAGGTGTTATCAGAATATCAGGTGTAGTTGGGTGGAAGAGGGATCACAGAACAGAAAGAAGAGATTCCAGCTTTCCTCATCTCTGGGATTACATTCAGTTTGAATTAATCCATCATACAAGTGTATCTTGCTCAGTGAGGCCGTTGACTCATGAGTTAAAGAACCATTTTTCAGCCAGTGTTTTTGTAACACAAAGCAAGTGTTTGTTTTAGTTTGTGTCTACATCTGTCTTCGTTGTTATCACCGAACCACCATTCTTTTTCTCCTGTAGAAGTTTACTGAAATACTGTCAGCTTTTGTAAGTACTGGTTGAATAATGGGATGTCACAGAGAGAGAACTGTTTTCAAGTCTGCCTGATTTGGGGTATGAAAGAAACGTGGGACAATAGCTTTTCAAGGAGGAGTTATGCCAGCTACAAACCATAAAATACAAGTGGGCTAGCTAGCTGGATATAACAATGTACAGGTTATGGAACTGCTGTCCCTGCTGCGAGCGTATGTGAGCAAACATAGCACCCAGCTGCTGCAGCTTCAGTAGGATGTACACCAGGAATATTATTCCTGGAATAAGTGACTAAAGTTCTTGGAAATCTGTGGTTCTGGGCATACTTTTCCTGTGTGCTACACATAATGTGATATCCTACATCTGGCAGTAGACGGGTCACTACTTCAGTTTTGTGTCCCAAAACACAAAGATCTGGGAAAGAAGAGACGATGACTGCTTCAGAAACCTCCGTAGGAAAACACGTTTCCAGAAAAACATAAAATGAAAACAAAGTTTGCAGACATCTAAGAAACATTTGGTTCAGTAAAAGGAAAAACAAACAAACAAATCTTCAGCAGCTGATAAATGAGTCAGAAGTCAGTGATCTCTTGTTGCAAAAATACGGGTGAGACTAGGCCAACACTGGCTTGTTTTTGATACATGAGTTTTGAGACTTGACCTCGCATTGAAGGGTCAGTGGCTGCACATAGAAAGTCTCATGTTCTCTGGGTTAGAACCCTGGCAACCTCATTTATAGCGATTGAATCAGCAAGTGCCAACAGGCACTAATGAAGTCACGGCCAAATCATTTAGAGTGGTCAGAAGAACTGTGAAGAAGTTTCTTCTGTTTTGGAAAGGATGAGGAAAACTTATTAGACTAGACAGAGAATGTGTTTCTCCCATCTTTAACTTGTGGTACCTCCAGTAAAATAGTAAACCAGCAACCACTAGGGAAAGAGAATAAATGTATAAATAGTGGATACCATTTTCACTCTAAAAAAGTGAAAATATGCCATAAAGTTAATATAAATTGCTCTGTAACTATTCATGTACCTTGTCGCTAGTGAAGAATGAATCGCATTTCTTTTTCAATAGCATATGAAATGTCTTACTATAAATCCCGACCAAGGGGACATTTGTTGTTTCCTTTCCAAACACTAGGAAGTGAAAGCATTTTTGCTATTGAGTTTTATTCTTCCTTTCAAATTGTTTGACAAATTACTTTTTCAGCTGATTGAGCAGGCAGCCCCAAAATGGGTAGGTTTTTTATTGCTGGTGCTTCACATCTCCTCTACCAAAGACATCTAATACTCAAACAGGAGAGATTTATTTGGATATAGGGAAGTTCTTTACTGTGACGGTGGTGAGGCACTGGCACAGGTTGCCCAAAGTCCTGTGGTAAATGTTCTATCCCTGGCAGTGTTCAAGGCCAGGTTGAGCAAGCCGGTCTGGTGGAAGGTGTCCCTGCCCATTGCAAGGGGGTGGGGCTGAATGGCCTTAAGGTCCTTTCCAACACAAACTAATCTGTGATTCTGTAATACAGATGTAGCTGCTTTTATGCTAGAGTCTTGTTTTAATGCTGCCTTGCTTCCCCAGCTCACATTTCTTTGTTTAAGCCCGTCTTCCTGCCTGACAAGGCAATTGCAAACCTCCTGAGGCTAGCACTGGTTTGTCTGTACTCATCTGCATGGCACCTAGAACATTCCATTTGTCACTCTCGACCAGATACTTAGAAAATGCTCTTCACATAATTCAGCTCTGGTTTTGTTCATCCCCTCCTCTGCCATCCCATCCATGTCCTGTTCCTTCTCTCTCCCCTGCTTCCCCTCCCCGTCATTTCCCTCTCCTGGTTTCTTCTTCCCAATTCAAACAGTTTCATTTTCTTTCCCAGAGGAAGTAATTTCTGTTTCCATATTACTGGATTATTTTGTGTCCATGCTTGCAGCAGGTGTCATCTTCATTCCAGTTTTGCAATGTTTGACTGCTTGCATAGCAGCTTCATTTAGGAATATGATAGTTACCTCTTCCTCCTGGTTATTACAGAACAAGTGCAATAGAGATGGCTAGTAGCTAACTGTATATGGTCCTTTCTACAAATTGAGAGCTTTTTTTGCTTTGCTTCAGTTACTTTATAACCTATTTGGTAGTTATTATTTATGTCCCAAGTCAATCTGAAGTAGTTAAATGAGTTATACAGTGTGCTCTGGTCTCAAGTATTTAAACTTTTATGTAAGGTGAATTAGCATCACTACTGCTGACTTCTGTTAATTTGCATTGGATGATTCATATTATGCTGCTGTCTTCACTGCAGGTGTATTTTCGACTCGCAGAGACAGAGTAACTGGGTTGAGTCTGATCGCTTTCATTTCCATTATGAAATCTTGGCAGGGTACTGGCATAAGAGATATGTGAGGTTAATGTAGACAAAGTTGTGAACTCAAGCTGGGACTTGGAGCTCCATCTTGATTGGAAGAGCAGCCTAGGCATCCATCTATATTTGAAAGCCAAGCCATTTGGAGCCAGGTTAAGTAGCTTGAAGTAGAAAATCCATTGTGAAGCCATGCGGTAATGACATACATGTTTCTTGCTTGCTGCTCAGGAGGTTTTCTACATTATTTTTAACTTCCTTTCACCTCTGACTGCCAAAAACTATGTATGCCTTGAGAAAAAAGAGTATTTCCTCATGGTTGTAGCTTTGTAGGCATAGCAATACCACATACTTAAAACTTGCTCTGCAGCAACACACTCCCATCTTCAAGGTCTAAAAAGCTTGACTTTATCTGAAAGAAGAAAGCAACATATTTACTAATAGGCTTTGAAAGATGGGGAAAATGCTGACTTGGAATTAACGTCACTGTTAGGTGTGAAAATGCTACTAAAGTTTATTTTTTGTAAATTCTGGCAGACTCAATCCAGTGAAATAGGGCAGCTATTTTAGGATGTCAGTAATTACAGCCTTTGTCTAGAAGTATCTGCCCACTGTTGTTGGATTTCAAGTGCAGCAACAGGCACGGAAATACCAAGGAGCAGAGGCAGTTATAAAAGCTGGAGATACTTTAATCTTTTGCTGGTGATCAGATGAACAGCAGGGAGTGAGGAGTTTGCAAAGCAAGGTATCTGTGGCTGAAGAAATAACCATTTTGCTCATGGTGAGAGACAGCATGTAGTGTTGAGATGAATCTGCTACATGAGACTCTCATTCAAGATACCAGGAATGGAAAACCTGTTTTCTCTGTTGCATTTCAAAACTGAGGTGCAGCCTGTTTTCCAATGTACAAAATGAACCTAGGAAGCCACCAAATGTTTAGTGGAAAAGAGAAAAAAGACTTTGAAAATTGCATGGTCATTTAATTTGTGCTAGCTTCACCAGATGTTGTATTACAAAGCAACTGTTGCTGAAGTGGTAATGATCAGTTAATCTGAGTAGCTTGGAAGCTAAGTAATTCCGTACTAGAGATAAGCTTTGGACCTCTGACTCTGTTCTGTGCATGCTTCCTTCAACAATAGTGTCATTCAGTAGAATTGCAAGTCGTGAGGCAGATAGTGGAACTTTAATCGTACTGAAAGCAACTGGGATTTCGTCCATCATTTCTATACAGCCATGGTTGACTTTCTGGACCAATGAAAAGGCCTCAAAGTCTCTCCCTCTAATGCTTTCCTCTTGCTCTCCTCCACAAGTTGTTTACTTATAAATAGCCACTAGCGGACTTCCAACAACAAAAAATGATGTTCACATAGTTCTTTTTTTGACATTGGTACATGTTGTTTGTGAGGGATCACAAGGTTCAGACTCCTGACCTCTGATGTGGTTGAAATTCCTGGACAGGATTGAGTTTCTGAGAAGGACACAATCAAGGCAAATTAGACTAAAATGAGTGATTTATTAGAACACTGACCAAAATGTTTCTATTTTCCAGTGAGTATATCTTGATGTAAAGTTCCTGTTATGTTATTTTCTTTTTTTAAAAGTTATATGATTTGCCCTTAGTTTACCTAAGAGGAGTTGAAAACAAGCTAGCATCTTTTCATCCCTGATCAAGTACCTTAACCAAAACATCGGTCCTTGTCTTTAAAATATTCCTGTACTGCAGAAGGGAATATGAATGACAAGTCACTGGAGGTATTTTGTGACTTGGAGACATGTTCTAAAATGCTTTGAAGTTGGAATATATTTATTCTGTCTTATATGTAACTCTTACCATTTGTATTAGCTTTGGCCTCAAACTGGAGTTGTTTTGATGTGACTTTATTTCATTTACATTTAGGCAAATTTAAGTGGGGTAAATGTAAATGAAAGGATATTCTTGATTCTGGTGTCAGTGGGTCACTTGAGAAAGAAGGAGGCATATATTGCTCTTGCAGTTGGCTGTAGCCTGCTCCTGTGAGGCAGTGTGTGGAGATGAGCTGAACACAGTTCTTGGGATCTTGCATTAAAATTCCTTTATCTAATTGAAGCGAGGGAATAGAAATAATCAGTCTGTCTTCTGGAGTTCTCCTCTCTGGATAAACACCCTGTGCCAGATACAGCTGATCCTTTAAGGTTCATAAAAGTAAAAGAGAATTTCTTCTTTTCACCTTTGGAATGGCCTTACACAAACTGGCAAGCATTTAAAAGATATGCTGTAGGAAGATGTCCCAGGTACCCTCATAAAATCTTAACTTCTCCTCTCTCCAAAGTGTTGTGGTTGTCAAGAGTACTGTGCTGATTTTACACACAGTTTTATCTTTCAAGGGTATTACAGCTAAAATCATTGCTAAAAGATGCCACCTCCTTTCAGTTTAGTCTTGACAGAAGAATTTTTGGGGTGATTGACCTGCAGAAATGCACTTTTACTGACTAATGTCCAATTAGTTGGTGGTAGAATGTGTGAAACAGAGGAGTTGTTATTCCTCAAAAAAGAGAAACTGTGAGAAACCTATGCTAAGGCTCTTGTGTTGGCATCTCTACTTGGCAACATAGTAGATAAGAGGAAGCAGCTCAAAATTCCCTGCATGCTGGGAACAGTTTACTCATGCTCATTAACTGATCTGTGGGTTTCCAACCTCTCTGCTTTCAGGCATATCTGTGTAAGTCCCCTGGCTTGTTCTGTTTGAGGCTGTACTGCAAGAATTAGTAAGATTACACCAGCTGACTTAGGATATTGACTGTCCTGCATGTTGAAGTCTAGAACTGGAAAGTCTTTGTGCTCCGTAAGTATTAAGGATGGTGATGGATTAGCAAACAGTGCTTAGGTGTAACAGACTTTTAGAGGGCCATGTAAAAAGTAAAGCATAGGAAAGTGGTTTTCCCCTCAGTGAACACCTTTCTTTCCTCGGGTAATAGAGCTAAAATGATGAAAGTCTTTACTTTATTGAGGGCATTGTGGGTGGAACTAGGACTACTCTGCTTAAATTTGGAGATAAAAGCCAGTAACAAAAGTCCAACACTCAGGGTTACAAGTAACCATCAAAAATATTTATCCCAAAACAAAAAAATCAAAAGCTTCCATTATAATTAAGACATCATTCCTATCTCTTGGTTTCAGTTTGTGTTTGCTTTGACTTTCCTTGTTTCAAGAGATATGCGGCCCTTGCCTTTTTGATTCTATAATAGTTCTGAGAAGAGAGACAAGGAGGACCATAGATTTACTGAAGCATTCACTGAAGGAGTGAAAAAATAATGTATGAAAAGACCATGTGCAGAGGGAAAGGAATTTCAAGACCATGGTGAATGGGAGTACTTCTAGATGATTGAAATGGCAGCAAGGAAGATTCAGGTTAGGTATCTGGGAAAACTTGAAAATGGAAGTGACAATAAAGCAGTAAACTAGACTAGGGAAATTATAACCTGACATAAAACTGCATTATACTTTTGTCCAAATGTATGTGAGAACTTCAAGTTCAAAAATCTCTTCGTAGAACAGTAGTGTAGTTGCTAGCTGCTTTCCTCTTGTCTTCTAAATAGGGAAGACCAACAGTCTCTTTTGCCCTACTGATTCCTTTCTATTTTTAGTCTTCTATTTCTTTCCCAAGAAAAAATGGGAAAGGTGCCTCCAAAGGATACCTATACACCTGTATCATTTTCCTGTTTCTAGACCCAAAATAATTATACTCCATCATTCCTCATCACCAAATTCTCTCTGATTTTAGTTTTTTCTTCTTTCTGTGCTTCTGCTGCCGCAGAAGTGCATCTGGCAGGATCACCAACCAGCTGCAGGGCCTAATGGAAGACCAGTCTGTGAATCGTAGCTTAAATATGTGCAATAGCCGCTGCCTAGTTTTGTAAAAGGTTGAACTCAAGGCATTTTTCATATC
>JANHGB010021197.1:0-35820 GCA_026283785.1 Coracopsis vasa | reverse complement strand
GGTTTGCTACTATAAATCATGCAGAGCACTTAAAGATAATTTGTGGAGCAATTAAAATAGCTACTAAGATTTTATGGTGTGCAATTATGTTTCTTCCATCAGAACATCATTAGGAGAAAACTTGTTTGCCCTTGCAAGTAGAGCTTGTTAAACGTAAAGAAAAATGCGACTGGCAAGCAATAAAGGGCAGATTAAGGGACAAATAAGATGTCCAAGGAGTTCTTTACGAGCAGGGCTTTTTTGTGCACTCAGCTTTTCTTTTTCTAGCCTTCCCTGGAATGAGAATAAAAGCTCAGAAATCCCACTAAAGCCCATATAGTTGGCTGACAGTTTTAAATGCAACTTCATGCATAAGTAGTAAATGTACTAGGTTGTAGTTAAGTGGAAAAGTAGTACATGCTGAACTTGTGTATTCAATATTCTGATGTGACGTTCCCCTGTTTTTTTCAGAGTTTTAATCAGTCTCCAAAAGGTATGGTTTTTTGGAACTGTAGGCAAATTCAGGTTGGGAAGGACTTCAAAAGTTCTAGTCCAACCTCGTGCTCAAAGCAGCATCAACTAGAAGGTTGCTCAGTGATTTATCTATTTGCATTCTGAAAACTTCCAAGGATGGAGACTGCATGACCTCTCTGGGCAGCATGTTCTGCTGTTTGCTTGGCTTATGGTGAAAATATTTCTCCTTACTCATTGTTAATCTCTTTTGTTGCCAATTATCCTTGTTATCTCACTTCTTCTTTCCATGTATCACTGTGAAGAGCCTGGCTCTGGAGCCTTGGTAATCGTCCTGCAGGCACTAGGGGATGCTGTTAGGTCTCCCTGAAGCCACCACTCCTCCAGGCTCAACTCCCCCACTACAAGGCAGGTGCTCCAGCCCTGAGCATCCTTGGTGCCTGTACAGTTCCATTTTATCAGTTTTTCTTGCACTTGGGGGGGGAAAAGGAGGGTGCATTATGGGCTGCAGTAGCATTGATGCAGACTAATGAGTAGAGGTCAGAGGAGAATTATCACTTCCCTTGATCAGCTATCCTTATGGCTGACACAGCCCAGGATGCTGTTGGTGCTCCTTGCTGTCAGGTCCACTGAAGGCTCATGTTCAGCTCACCTGCCAGGCAGCCCCAGCCTGTACTGCTGCAAGGGGTCCTTCTTTCCCAGGTGCGGCACACTGTCTTTCCCCTCGCTGAATTTCAGGAAGTCTCTCTTAGCATATTATTCTGTTCTGTCTAGGTCCTTCTGAACAGTGGACCATTCACATGATGAATTGTCACAAGAAAATTACATTTCTCGTACATTTTATTTTTTAAGTGAAATAATGTCTTGGTAGGTATATCAGGGAACTGCCTGAATAAAGCATACAAATGCATGCATAACATTAAGCATATATGCCAGAGTAATTCTACCCCAATCCAACAGTAATCCTTTTTAAAAAAAATGTTTTAAAAGTGTAAGTATACTGAAAGTAACACACATGCTAAGTAAAACTGAATTCATTGGCAATTTCAGCATTTTTTCAGAAAAATGAGCTAAACATCATACTACACTGTTGCACATTTAGCTCATAAGAGGGGTGAGCTTTCAAAATATGAAATCATTCTTCTCCACATCCTGATACTGATAAGGTCACAAGAAAAAATAAAGACCAATAGCAGATAATTGGTGGTAGGGTTGTTTGTGTTTTAAACTTCTTCATGATTAGACATAACATTTGGGGGAGCACTGGAAAATTAGAATTGTTTAGGCTAATGAATAGAAGATATAGGGAAGCCATTATTAATAGCAGCTTTCAAGTACATAAAAGTTGTATTTAAATATTGTATCTGATTCTCAATTTTTTGGTCATATGTAACACTGAAATTTACAGGGTTACTTGCATGAATCAGCAGGGTAGAACAGAGTTGTCAGATGGAGGGAGCATCCTCTAGCTGAACCACTGCTCAAAAAGGATTGATTTAAAGTGCAAACAGAACTAAGTAATGCTTTGCTCTCTGACAGAAACTTGAGCTTTCAGCTGAAATAAAAAAGAAAAAAACCCAAATTAGTTTGAAGTATTCATTCTGTTTAACCAATTGGTGTGAGAACAGATAAAAATTGAATTAGAACAAGGTCTTTTTAACAAAATGTCCAAACCACTTACTCACATAAGACATCTGCATGTTTTAGGGAGAAAGTGAAGGAAGGAAAAGAAGGCCTCTCTGTTTACTTGGTAGGCTGTTCAAAAGTTCAAGGTATTTGTGTCCTTGGTTTTTTTTCTTGCTAGCATCCACATAGAGTGCTTTTGCTGTCTCACAGCCTTCACCCTTTTGGAGATTTTTTTTCAAGACATAAGGGAGTCTGAGAGACTGTTTTTCAAGCCTTTGGCAATGTCAACATTTTCAGGTATCTTTCTATTTTTGATGGCATTACCAGGAAGGGAGAATAAATTTGAGTTCTATCATTCCTGCTCTGTCCATAAGACACAGAATGTATGGGTTCCCTGCAGTTTCTGAGATTTACCTAACTCAGAGGACTAGTCTGCCTGTGGTTTACCAAGAATGTCATCTCAGAAGTGAACTTATTCTTCAATCCTTTCTTTGTCAAGGGAGTATTGCTTTTCACTACATGAAACAGTCCTCAAAGTTGTTTCTGCTGGTGATTGGGAAAGTTGAATGTACTATTATCTCCTACTTGAGACTCTTAAACTGGGTAAATGAGTTATCAAGGTCCCATATGAGACTACCAGAATGGAGACTATCCTTAGCTCTATCTCCATCAAGTGATAGCTATAGGTGGTTATGATATGGGAGATGTCAGTAGTGTTTCCATTACTGACATATACCAAGCTGCTGCCTCCACTCAAATGCAATTTATCAGGCATTATAATCTCTTGGTGCCTTGTGTAGCCAAAAGCACTAGCTATTTTGTGCCTGTACTTTCTGCAGTTCTTTTGGTTAGACTCCAAGCCGTATATGTCAGGGACAAGGTTTGAGTCATCCAGTGTGTGTGTGCCCACAGACAATGACTCAAAGGTATAACAGAAAGGTTACTCCACACATTCATGTTCATATGTTCTTCTATGCTTTTGCTTACAGACACTTTAAAATTAAAAACTGAATTGCGCTTGAGTGAGTATTAGTGCATTCAAGTGGGGACCACAGGCACACCTCTGTGGACTGCTCCACTAGTAACATATTTCTTGAGTTTGATTCAGGGGAGTAACTATTTTGATAGACTACCAGGAGACAGCCTAAGTGAAGTTATATTTTGCAGTGCCAATCCCGGAGCAATTATCACACTGAATTGCTCAGAAAATTTACTACCCACATGTACGAAGCTGTCTGATGCTATTTTAGACAGTATATCCCTGGGTCCTGTTCTAGCATTCATTTCTATTCTTTTGACCCAGCCTCTTCTCCAGTAGCATATAGACTGGTATAAAGTTGATCAATATTCATCTCAGTCTCTGAATCCTCTCTTGTCTTGGTCTTTAAGCTAGTGCCTTCTTTTCCCACTTTCTTGGCCTTGCCTTGTGCTTGATCTTGCAGCTCCTGTGTTCTCTGCCTCTTCTGGTTCTACTCCAGTCTTGGCCTCAAAGTCCTCCTCCCATTTGACCTAACAACCCCCACCAAGAACAACACTGTTCAAACAAGATCTCAGACCTTAAACATCCACTTGTCTTGAACTGCCCCTCTGTTTGTGGTTTGATGATTCAGTGTTCTTTTGGGTTTTGGTTTTGGTTGGTTTTTGGTTTTTGTTTTTTGGGTTGTTTTTTTTTGTTGTTGGTTTGTTGGTTGGTTTGCATTTTCTTTTCTGTTTTTTTTTTTTTTTAATTTAGACTATTATCTGATTAAGTTCAGTTAAGATGAAAGAAATGTTGCTGGAGTTGTTAATCTTTCAATACTTTACCTCTGTGTTTAAGTCATCTGTTAGTTTCTACAAAAGAAGTAAGAGGAAAATCTCATTCTAGCCACAGTGAGATTTTAGGATTTGAATGAAGAGAAACTACTTTAACTTCATTATTTCTCTGCATTTAGCAAAATTTATTTCACCACCCTTTTGGATGAATTCCCAAAGTCAAAGAGCTACATTAAGTATGGATATTCAGATTTTACAGCTGTTAAGTCAAGTCCATAGTGGCAAACAGGGCATTGGTATGGATAGGTTTTTGGCTTTTATGTTTTCTAAAGTGATGCAATATGTCTTCCAGCACTATCTCTATGCATGACTTGGAGGTTCTTTTTTGTTTGTTGAGGGTTTTTTCTAAGACATTTTTTTATGTCAGTCTCACAATTTATTCTCTGTATTAATTCAATGACTTGATGGTTTCAAAATTCAGAAGCAAATTATTGTTGATTCAGTGGTTGATTCACACAGTCTTTGATTTGATATATTCATTGTTTAATTAGCTGAACAATTTACAGTAATTTAGCCCCAGTCATTGTTATTGTTATTCACTTCTTCCTCTAATCATAATCTTCACACAGAGAATTGATCTTTCAAATTATATCATTGACTCCAAGATTGTCAGTAACTGAACAAATATCTTCAGTTACTTAAGCCATTTTTCTAAATTACTAGTTTTGTCCGCCCGAAATGAACTATAAAGTCACTAATGAGAAGCAAATGAAAGTCATGTGCTTTGAGAGGAAGGTACACCACGGTTAAATATAAAGCAGAGAGAGCATGGCGCTCTGTCAGTCAGGGTCTTCCAGTGCCCTCAGAGTGGCACGGAGTAATGTGTAGGATATCTTGAGGAAGCTGTGGGTGTTACATACTGAACATTTGAACTATCCTCCAAATTCGACATGCAAGCTACCATCTATGAATGTCCTGGGCTCAACCATTCTAAACATTATACTGAGCCTCTGAGCCACACTGTGATTCAGCAAGGAGCATTCTGAGAGCCAGAAATGGGGCTTTCTAGGAGGTTAATTCAAGAGCAATTCATTCAGCAGAGCTAGTGATCACTAGCATCACTATTCTTTGCTCCATGTGCAAAATGTGCCTTTTTTTTAATATATGTTAAGATAAGCCTAGAATTGGATAGACATTGAGCTCTTGCAGGACAGCTCTCTTTCGTCCTGTCACCGTAAGAGACTTTGTTTTCACTTACGTAGCTGGAGTTCATCTTTCTGGAGCATACATGGTCCAATATGTACACAGGATTCCAAATGTTGTTTCACTAGGTTCTTCTTGGAAATTTGTATGGCTATATTCTATTAGCAATACTTTCCCTGATAGGTTTGCTATTTCACAACAGCATCCAACTCCTGGTTCATTTATCCCACAATGGATACAAACTCATTTAATATATCCCTCCTCTGTGATTTTTCTTCTGGTTTGACAATTATTCCTAACTTTATGTCTGTTGTCCAGTGATTTCATTATCTTCCATTATCTTTGGAAAACACTAATATTCTTAAACAATCATAGAATAGTTTGGGTTGGAAAGAACCTAGTCATGTAGTCCAGCGCCCAAAGAAGAGTGGTCCAGAAAACAAGCTTCAGTGAAAATCTTCCTCTGTCCTTTTAGTCCAACCTGCTATAATTTTTTCTACCCAACTGTTGATAACATATTTAGATTGTACATAGCTATGCTTCTTTTGCTGTCTGTGATTCAGAAAAGATAATGCTGTTCCTAGTTACCATTTTGCAACAGTACAAATTTGGAAAGGGCAAGTGTCAGTAGATGTGGTTTTACTTTAAAGAAATGTCATGGGATCCCAAATTGATTAATACATGAACTACATTTTTCTTATTATTATGCAAGCACATTTGCTTGTTTATGCTTTTTGAGAAACCCTGAATTACATGTATTTCTTCCTCTGAGAAAATAGATAAATCTGGAGACCTGGCCTGACACAAAATCAAGCATTGAAACAATTCCATGATGTTCTCTAGGCATATTATTCCTGACTTTATGTGACAAGTTTATTTGAAACATTCAGGTAAAATGTTCTGATTTATTGCATTTCCATGGTAGATTTACTGAATGCATAAAAATGCAGTGAAATTAAATAGGATTTTCATGAAATTATGCATGCAATGTCATCTTGGTGTGAATGAGAGATCACAACTTTAATTTTATTTTAATGTATGCATTGATCCTTTACTCTTCTATCAGTTGTATAGTCTTTTTCAGCCCTGTTATTTTCTTGTTAATATTTCAATCATGCTCCAATGTATTTGTGAAAAAATATGGCAATGTAAAGTACTGGGATTTTAATAGGTGCTGCATTTGGTGGGTTGTAAACTTGTTATAGGAGGGCATGCAATTAAAAATGTATTAACAACATATTTCATATTCTGTGCGAAATAGGAAATGAGAAGTACATCTTGACCTCCTCAACATCATCTGATGATGACTTATTTTAAGCAGAGCTGTGATCATTAATGTTAAGAAGTGGCAACCCTGCCTTTCTCACTAGCAGTTAGTGGGATGTGCCTACAGAGGAAACAACACTGCAATTCCTTGGCAGCCTCAGAAAATACAAAAAAATAGCAATAGTAAAGACCACAGATGCCCATCGGACTGAAGACAAAGATCTCCAGTAGGCTGGGACCAAAAATCATGCCCTGGGAATGGAAAGATTGTTCTGATGCAGGGTATTCTGTAAAAATAAGTATGGTTATTCAGTCAGAGAGAATAATTACATGTTCCCGGGAGACATTGGAAGGCATTAAGTTTCTCTATTAGTGTGATAGTTGAGGGATTTGGAATAATTTTCACATAAACATTCAATATTGCTTGAGAAGCTTGCAATAGATTATAAGGTTTAAACTGTATTTAAATTTCATAAATTTGCTCCTACTATAATGGGTTTGAAATAACTTTATGTGGTTAAATTCACAAAACAAAGATAGATAACTTAAATTCTTCCCTTTAGGTCCCCAAACTTACATTTACATTTAAAAATAGAATCTAAATGTCAGTTTTAAAGATTATTGATGTAGCAGTGGGAATCAACCCATGTGCTCATTTCTAAATTCTAAGTCTTCTTGTCGTTGCTGGAGAACAGATCCTGCACTAGCTAAGCAGTAGGCTTTTCTTTTCTTGATAGTATTGAAATAGGTTCAGAAAATTCAGTCTGAAGTAAGAAAGTTTTTCTCTCAAAATTTTTTTTCTTCCTAATCTTAGAAAAATACACCTATCAACGTCATCCTGCTTCTTAATCTTTTATGCAGTAAACCTAGGGAAAATTGTAATCTTCAAATCTTTGAGTAATTTTTGATTCAAACATTTCCAGCATGTGCCACCTGGGATGTGTTGTGATTATTGGAGCAAAACTGACTTGCATTGAAAGACTGACATTTTTTATTTAGCAGACTTTGACAGGAGCAAGTTTAATGGCAGAAATCTCAAAAGCTTAACCAATTTGCCTTCTTTCTGCAGTAAAAACATTTTGTAGAAGAACAAACAGGCTTTACTAATTGTTCTATACAATGTTACACATGAAATGCGTTAGAATGGTTGCCAAACTGGTTTTAGCATTTTACAGGGAAATCATTCTGTTGGTGAATGCATTGAAACAAGAGACGAAAAGCACAAACACCTTAAATTGCACTTTGTGTAAATTAGAGAACATTGCAAACCAAAAATATTGACAAAGCTTTTATTCATGTCCCCTGCAAGAGCCACATGGATTTTGACTGATGTGATAAAATGCAGTAACCCAGAAGAGGACAGATTTCTATTTAATGAGTAGCTTAATAAGTTTTATTACTTCAGAAGGAATTCACATCTAATGACAATACCAACTCACTCTTACAATAAATGTGTACCTAGTACACTTGTCACTTGGAAAATTGTCTTGCTGTTGAGTAAATAGATTGAATACCGTTGAAATAACGGGAAGTATTAAAAACAAACAAACAAAACCAGCAAAAATACTCAAACCTCAAACCTTTCCATACAATGCAGAATCTCAGTGTTATTCCTATGTATCTCTGTTACATTCCAACAGTGTGCTGTAATTGAAAAAATAAGAATCCATTTACTTCATTATTTCTATTAATTATGGGATTTTCAATAAGGAAACTCATTTATTCATTTAATTTCATTTACCCTTTCTCACTCCTTGTAGGAAACTGTATCATTTTGCCTTTTTGATGAAAGATGTCTAATATAAAATGGCAAAGATAAAATACGTTCAGCCTTACACAGAAAGCAAATAAGCATTATGTCTTTGTTTCAAAATTTTTAGTAGGATTCTTTAAGAATTCACAATTATTGAAACCCTACTTTAATAGTCTTAGTTTTCTGGTGACTGTATTCTCAAATTTTAAATACTACCATTTAGCTAAGTCTGTGTTTGTCCGTGACTTGGTGCCATGTGGCATTAAATATTTCCTTTTCTGTTTCTCTGTTACCATTAATGCCTCCGTGGAAGTTGTTTTTTAAAACTTAAGGAAACAGGATGACTTTGGAGGTAGAGAAGATGGTAGTGCTGCAGCAAATTTGTAGGACAAGAAAAATGGAGGTGGCTGTAGCCTATAGTGAACTTGAGGAGGCAGCAGCTCTTGCATCTGACTGCAAACCCACCATCCACACCTTGTCAAGCACCAGAAGCCACAGCAAATCATCACAGCTACTTACCATCTTCTGAGCCAAGAAAAAGATGTGAAGAACCATCTGTTTATTGATGGTGGAGAAATAAGAGGTCATGGACTTTTGCGCGCTAATTTGGCGGACCACATGCACACCCTTCTGCTGCTGCTGCTATGAACTGAGCTGCCTCTGTCTATGGAGGGCAGCAGGCAGCTCAGCCTTCCAGCTTTGTCATGAGCCCCTGCTGCTGAGTCAGCAAGAGCTCGTCTGCCCATGCTCCTTGAATTCAGGTGCCCTACATGGTATCTGCATGTAGGGCACCTGCACGGTACTGGCAAGAAAGGGGATGTTGATTTCTCTAATCTACGATCATACAGTTTTTGCAATGGATCTGAACAGACTGTTCTTGAAAGCACCTCCAAAGCTCATGATTTAGTCACAGAAGGCAGTTCAATTGTATGTGGCTTAAATAAGTCCAATATTTCTCTGAGCTGAGGCATTTTGCCCCAACATGACACAATAGTGAAAAAGAAATGCAGGCAGAGCTAGTGGTAAGTAATTATCTCTCAAAAATCCTATTTTATCCTCAGAACAAAATCAAAGGAGAAACAAAAAAGAAAGAACTTTCCTTTCTCACAGGATAAACAATTTTGTGTTTAAAAATCTATTTGTCCTTCTAAAATACAGATCTTAAAACTGGAATACTTTCCCAACAGGATTATTTTACAACTCAGTTTCCTTGGATAATATTTTCTATGTTTTTTATTCTAGTTATGTCTGCACAGAAGCCAATAAATACATAAATTGTATATTTTGGATTCTAAATCATAGAAGACAGTTTAATAGCAGAAGTATTGTCCTATGTGCGAGTGAAAACTCTGAGATTCAATAATGAAGCAGACATGCAAGTTACAGTGAAATATACATGCACAAGTGCTCACCTAGTTATGTTTAAGAGTTCACTGTCAGATTTTTAAGGTACAAAATCACTGTGCTCTAGAAGACCAACTAAATGTTTATTGCATGTCCCAGATTCTCACTAAAACCCTCGATAAAGGGAGAAATGGATTAAGAAATAACTATTGGACCCAAAGGAATTTTGCATTGGCTCTCTGGAGAGTTTTACAATAATACTGGCTACACAATGTGGTATACCATGGAAGTCTAATAAAGTAAACAGCGCCTGCATTTTTGTAGAATTGAAGGCTTGCTGCAGAGAAATTCATTTTCCCAGACTGAAAGCTCTGCAAGCTTCTTTTTCTTTTTCTTTTTTTTTTTTTCCCCTGTAGAAGTATATAGTATTTATACAGGTTTGCTGTGTGAATGTCACCTGTTCCAGCAGGATGATTTATTCACATCATTCTGGTAGCCATGGTAGGAGGATTTACTGCCTCATGTGAGGAGAGTAATATACTGTCTCATTTTCACTCTGGCTAGTGAGGAAGAGAAAATGAGACAAAATTATCTGAGCAATAAGAAAAAAGTTTATCTTTTGTTATGGATGCATTTTACAACACGCAACGATGTGTTGTATGCATACAGCAGTATACATTAGTGTGCTGCCCAGGAGTTCGATGCTAGCAGAAAAGTTCTAGATACAGCAAGGAGCACAATAATAGGATGGAATTTAACAACTCCTGAGTTCGCAGCAGAAACTTTCAAGAATGAGCTAGTGAGAGGAGACTTGCATTATGAGAGACAAAGGCAAAATGTGCTTCAGTGCCAAAGGCTAAATTGTAAAGCAGGTTTCTGATACAAACCAGAGGTTCAGACAGGGAGAAAGTCTTCTGAATATACAATATGGTGCAAACAGAGGAGGTGGAGGGGAGGGAGAGTTTTGGAGGTTTAGAATAAGCATGGAGGAGAATGTATAAGAAGAGAGGTCAGGAGTCTACCGGGGATCCTTAAGAGAAGAAGTTTTATTTTGATTTTTTAAAATACCACAAAAGCCAAGAAAAGTGATGGATAAGGTGCAGCTTCTGGATAGCAGAATATATACCACTTGCCACGCGGTATACTTACTGTGAAGGCTTTAAGAGAGGATGAATAATAGTTGGGAAGGACTTCAAGTCTGAAAGTGTTCAAGGAGACATAGCAAACAATGGCAATGCAGGAAAGAACTGTAGTGAGGTTTCAAGAGTGGGGGTAGGCTTTCTCATAATAAAAGTGATATGAAGAAAAGCCGTTTGTTAACTATAAAAGCCTCTCAAGGCTTTCCTAATAATTGTGCTCTAAGAACAAAGGCAGAGTCTGAAACTCAGAGCCTAATCAAGGTGCTCTGAAGAAAATAGTAATATCCTGTTGTTGACTAGTCCTCTAATTTATCTGATACATAAACAAAAGCAAAGCTTAGGGAGAAGATACAACAGAATACATCAGTCTGTAAAAGATAAAATTAAACCACAATTGTTTCTGTAAGTTCTCACCACTCAAAACAGACCTAGATTTAGATAGCTACATCTCATATGCACTGCAAGGGGAATGTAGTTTTTAATCTGAGGCAGGTGGGGTGTGGAGTGATCAAGATTTGGAGGAGAGCACAGTTGCATCAAATGGAAAGGGAAATGGTGCAGATAAACAGCTGAAAGACAGGCTCTCCTGACTTTTTCATTACTTTGGGATTCACAGCTTGAACTCTCTTAAACCTGTATTCCCATTTTTAGAGGAGTGCGAAGGGACGCCTCTGGTATATGACAGCTGTTCTACACCAGGCCACCTTTTGTTATAGTAGGCAACCCTCTGTGGACTAATTGTGGAGTTTGAGGGTTTCTTTATCTTCTCTTTGAGAATTCATGCAGAATAATTGGAACAGAACAGGAATCCAAATTTTTCCCCCAGGATGTTTAATTTGTCCAGCCCCTTTTGCCATCACTCTCCAGCGTACTAGTCATTAAAGAGTTTTTGCAGCCTTAGCAGCACTAGTAATTTGTATTATCTTTTGCCTTTCATGTTAAAGAGAGTCTTTGCTCCATGTGTCTGGAGTAGATACTAAATGCAGAGGCACAGAGCTATCACAGCTGTTTTCTCATTCACCAGCATCTGAGATAAGATAACAAAAAGTTCTAGGAATTAGCTATTTAGGAAAATTTTGGAGATGACTGGAATAAAACGGAACAGCTGGTCTCTGTGGAAGCTGATAGCATTATACCAAAAGTAGAATTAGCTCCCTTTAAGCCAAATGTCTCTAAATTAGAAGCAGACCCAATAAAGGACTTGACTTAAATATTGATGTGCTATATTGGGATACTGTAATGCTGTCATTTGGGGTTTGTTCCTGAGAAAGGAACCTAAAGGCCAGTTAGGTACACAATTGTAATAGTCATTGTGTGAGGACTGTCTGGCATGTCAGAATGAGATCCAAATGACTAAAGCACTAAGCAAGGAATGCAATGAGTTGTTTAAAGCTGGTTATCAAGAAGGGCTGGGGAGAGAGCTGTGTGCTGAATTCTTGCCTTGGTGTTTGAGAACAGACTTCTTACAAATGCCTCTGCAGAGGCCCTTCTCTCTGGTCTGGTTATCTTGTTCCATCTCTTCAGGGCATGTGTCTATGATTATTCATTAACAGCAGGGCAAGGCTTAGCCTTTTCTTTGGAAGGATAGCTATTTGGTGGTATAGCTTGCTTCTTGGGTACATTTGAAAAGTTGAGCATTCAAAAAAGTTGTGGGTTCAATATTCTTCTTAGCCCCCATATTTCTGGCTATAATCCTTCATAAGATTATCTTCACCACCAACTTAGAGGTTACATTAGACAGGGCAGAGGGACACCTTTAAAACCTTTTTAAAACTGAAAGAAGTAGGAAATTCATTGTCTGACACCTCAATGGCTATAATGGTAAGCAAGGCAGCCACCCTTTTCTGGGAGCAGTACTGTTCTGCATGGCCTATCAGGTGCAATCACAGCAGAGCAGCTCTGCCAACCCAAACCCTCTTTGCTGGAATGTGTAATATTAAAAGATTAAGTCAGAATGGTAAATACAGATTGACGATAACAAGGTAATTTATGAGATGTTAATTGGCATATGGTGTACATCAAAAAGATTGCATTACAGAATAGGGGGAGTATCAACTCTGTGTGTTAATACTGATGATACAGAAAAAGCAACACCTGACTACATAACAGCCACAACTGTACTGCTACAAGTAGTCTTAGCAAATGAAATACAATCCATGTTTCCTGTACTGAGTATAATCAGTTGTCATTGGTGATTCACGTTAGTAGATATGGGTTGATAGAAGAAAATGATTGTATTTTTTGTACAATGCCATTTCTCTAAAAAAAAAAAATAAAAATCAGCTAATAGGTAAGAACGTTTATATGGCAGAAACAGACACAGGCAAAAAGACTAATTTGCTTGTTAAATTTAGAACAATCATGTTGTGAATACTGGTATCAATGTTACATAATCCTAACTAAAAATGCATAGTTTTTGAGGACATAAATCTTTGCTCTTGAAACGGAGTAGGCACCTCCTTGATTAAAACAATGAAGCACCAAGTATACCATGTCTCTGACAGTTCAATCTTTAACGTACAAGTCAGCATTTTCAGACAACTCATTATAATCAAGCTAGAATAATATCAGCAGTTCAAATCTTTTAAGAGGGATGAAAGAATATTTAATAAAAAAGACATGTAGTTAGAAGAGAATCCCTTCCAACCCAAACTATTCTATGATTCCATGATAACTTCAGGGCAGCAGAGCTATAGATAAGTTTGTTGGTTTATTTTTACCTTAAATCTCATTTTCCATGTAATCTAGCATGTATATTACCAAGAGGAAAAAGAGAAGAAAATAAAATATCAGGAAGGAATGTGTTTAATATTGTATGTCAACCTTTGTCATAGATACATACAAAAGTGTTAGAAGTGCTTTCTCATTGTTATGGTTTTCAGCTGGAGTGACCCAATAAAAAAAAATGTGGCTTATTGAAAATAGAACATTAAAAAGTTAATTGTGTGCACTTTATATGCACACTTGCACTGTTTCTTTACACTGTTGTGGAGATTCATACATTATATCCTCAGGCTTGTTATCCATGGTACTGTTACTTGCGCCAGGTGAGGAGCCAATTCAGTATCCTTTCAGATGAAGCAATCAATGTAATAGTGAATTGCATCCATCATTTACTAAGGTTTGTCATCCAAATTCATTGAAGGAGCGATGGTACAAAGTGCAGATAGTTCTGACTGTAAGGAAAAAGATGAGCATATATTGCATAGCAGCAGGTAGACTCCAGTCCCTGGTGTTATCAGGACTGCTGAAGCTTTCTTGCATACAGAGTTTGTACAGGCTACAAAGGATTCTGGGGACTAAAAATCATCTCACAAGATCTGAAAAGCATGAGGCTTACACAAGTATTCAGCGTTCTGACATGAAGAGGAATGAAGTAATGGTTAGGGTGTTGTAAGGATAATTGGCCTGACACATGGCAGAGGACATCCCAGAGGGTGTTGATCAAATTAGCTATTGTTTGTGTGAAGGACTGTCTCTGAGACATGGTTCCACTTTGCCTCCCTCATAATCATTTTCTGTCAGCTTGGTTAGCCTATTTACTATTTTGTTAATGATTGTCAGTTACTCATTCTGCTCCCAGTTTTCTTATCTAAACTTACAGGTAAGGTGTTTCATTCTGATCTTGATCAAAAGGAACAGTCAGACTCTTTCATTAATTCCCTGTCATCTGGTTATTAGGGAACTATTTTAAAGCATACTACTTCTAATTTGACACATACAGGAGGATTAAATGGCAATGTAGAGGTGTTTTTATGTTGCAAATTGTGCTCAACAATTGCAAGATGACATTGAAAGTATCATACAGGGGATGCATCATTTCTAGCTTTATCTAAACATAAAGACTGATTTTGTTTGTCACCAGATTAGTAGATACTGTATCAGCTTTCAATTTGTTCATCAAGAAGCTCTAACTAAAATTCTAAAAATCATGACCTAAGGCTTGCGATTCTGAACCATCTTGGCATAGAGAAGATTAGCCAGACATATTGTGTCCCTGCTGAAAGACATAGCTATTGTGTCATTTTGAAGAAATACATGTTTTTCTTCCAGTAAGAATGTAAACATCTAAAAATCTATAAAGAAATCAGAAATTGATATTTTGGGTTCAGCTATCTAATGTCCAAAATCAAAGCACTTATTCATGAACAAAGAGAAGCTGCCTAAAGGTTAATTCATAATTCATCTAGTTGAAACTTGTATTGCAGACATGATCAGAAGTAGTACTGATATATGCAGGGTTTTGACCTGAAGACCGGAGATGAGGTTGAGAAGATCTGGCGGGGACAGAAGGAAATGCAGTAAGATAGTCTGAGTCCTTCTTGGAGGAATGCATCCACAAATTAAATTGTATGTGAATTAAAGCACAACTGAAAAGAAATGTAGTATGACAAGCTATGTACATTTAAATTATGAAGGCTTTAATAGCTTACTGAAAAATCTTTGGGATTTATTTACTCTTATTTTTTGGCCTCCTGCTTTCTGACATATTTATTGAATTTGTATCATCTCAATCATTCCACTCTTACTGGAAGAAAAAACAAAATCATTTTATTAATTCAAGTGTCTCTCTGTGCTGTCAGTCCCATTATTTTTTTTTTTAATAGAGCATGTTTCTTGGTTTCATTCTCTTGTGATATTTGGGCATAAGTTGCTTTAATATAGTCTTATTGATTATAGTCATCTTACTGTGTCCTTTATAAGAGCTAGAAGAATTTCTTACAATGTGCCAAATTCTGAACTACATTCATAAATAGATGTAGCATTGAAAGGATTTCCCAATAGTCATCTGATGCCACTGGTGCAAGCTCAGCAGATACCTTATGATGAGTATTTCGCTAACCTGTTCCTAAAACTCTTCTGAGCTTTGCTATGTGGACCCATGTAAATAAATACATAAATGAATAGATAAATGCAGTGTACTAAAAAAGCTACATTGAATTAATAAGATTTTTTTTCACTATGAACTTTTTAGTAGTCATTTCAGCTTTAAAAACATGTTTAAGTCCTTTCACTTTAGCATTATTAGATAAAAATTCTATTCTGTCATCTTTGCTTATGACTGTTCTCTATTCTTGAGAAGTAACATCAGTGAGTGCTTGCTCATAATCGTGGCACTCAACATACCTGTGTGGTACTGTAGTCATTTCACTGTACATGACAGACAGATTCAACAGCCCCATTTTAGTCATTAAAACAGCTGAACCCCACTGGGATTCAGCAAACCTGTACAGCTAAGTTTCAGGTGTCTGCATGCCCTTTGGATGCAGATACACCCCAGGCTAAATTCTCTTTGCAGGGATCTCAAAAGCACAGCTTGAGGTAGGATATGTGATGGGCTTCTTGGCTGGAGAGAAATTGCTTGATAGTTCCTGAAATTACGTTACGTTTACATCCAACTGGTCTTGTTGGCTGAGCTTCTGCGTCAGAAGCAAAGTTGTGTTAAATGGCCGGTATAATTTATATGTTGAGTAGAACTGCATCAGTTTGGTATTCTTCAAAATGGTGGATAGTTTTCCTTTGGTCTTCTGATCTAAGTGTGCATTGCTTATGGCAACCAGGGAAATTCCTTTCCTGCTGGTTTTGTAGTGGAACCAGTGAATCTCTTCACTTTTTGTTAAAAAATAAATAACAATCTGGAAATGGTCAATATTTTTAATTGGAAATTAAAACTGGAAGCAAGAGATTAGGAGAGAATGTGATTTCTGCAAAACAGAGCAAAACAATCAAGCCTTATAACTTTCGAAGGAAACTTAATCTCAAGCATTAAGACATTTTTTTGTCTATTCCAAATACCAGTTAAAACTTCCATTTTAAATCAGGTATTCTAAACATCTTGCTGGTCTCACCTAGACTTATTCAAATTAAAAATTTAATAGCAAGATCTGTTCTTATGAAGTCGTGTGTGTGTAAAGATTAAGGATTTCATTTGAGGCTTTAAAAATTAATTTTCTTATCCTTTCAGTGCTAATTTTGTATCTTAGATGCTGTAAAAATCACACCAATAATTTGGGTATAAATGGGTGTGGTATCTTTTTCTTAGGCTAATTTACTTAATTTGAATTTAATTTAATCAGTATAAAAGCTCAGCTTTTAAATGGTAATTTCATAATAAATTAATATGCTTAATAGCAATAGAGTGTATGAAAAGAATATGTTAGCACTGTCCATTGAGCATTGTTTTTTCTTTGTGGGACTTTTTTTGATACAAACTGTGCTTTGTTTCTAAATTACAGCCCACTGAGGAGTGAAATGATCCTTTGTCTCTATAGTTACACTTTAATCAAACAGCACTAATCTTGTTACTGCTTGTCACCCTTCTTTAGAGGGAAATAATGTCCAGGGCATGCCGCGAATGAGGAGAGGCAGTAGAAAACTGCAAAGCTCAGGGAGGTGAATACTCTAATAGTGACTGCTGAAGCTGATGTATGACTGGAAGATTACTTTGTTTAGTATTTCTAAAGGCATCCCTGTTATTGAGTGTAGTTTCTTTTGTGTGTTAGTTCTGGGGATGGGATGCAGCTCAGCTGTCAGTGGATTCTGCACATGAAGGCAAATGCGCAAAATTGTTAGTGCTTACCAGTGTTTAAGTCACAGTGGAAAAGACCAGCCTGTGTCTCCCTGTGGGATAGTTAAAAGCTTATTCAAGGCTCAGTCTGAAGAATATTTTGACCCCCTAAGGCTATCTGGTGTATGGAAGCATTTACTCCTAAATGTCAGCCCTCACCAACCTGGAGGGAGCTGTAAGCCCATGGGCTTTGGAGGCTGGCTTACTTCAGAGGATATCTTGCTTATCATCTCGCCCAGACCTTTTTGAAGATGAGGAGGAATGAGCTAGTTTAGAAAGTGACTTGTCTCCTGTGTCAGAAGTTGTATCCACGAGAAAAGTCTCCTATGTGTTTCTGATGGGGCTCGGTCTAACCGTGGTGCTGCCCTGGAGTGATAACTGCCATCTCTTGGTATGAGCAATGTCCAGGCCAGAGCTTTCGTGACTTTCAGCTGTTCTTTGCCCTCTCTACCTAATAAAGGTAGCTTTATAAGTGAGATTTCTTGTCTTCCAGCACAAATTTATTGTCTTCAGGGGACAATTCTTTTTAATGTCTTGACAAAGATGTACTACTAGCATCAGGCTGAAAGCAAGGGGAAGGGACGATTTTGCCATTCACCTCAAAAATTATAACTGTGAGTGCTGCTAGCTCCAGAATAGATCTCTGATTGTCTCAAATAATCTTCATTTCCACTGCAGTCCCATACGTGCCCCAAGACCCGAAACATGGAGGATTTTAAAACCTCCTTCCCTTTGCAGCTCATCTCTCACAAATACAAAGATGAAGAGCAGTCTCAAGCATGAAACAAATAGGCAGAAAATCTCTGTAATTAGAGTGCACTGCTCAGTGTTTGTCTTCTCCTTTATGGCTGGGATTTGTAGCTTGAGACAACAACATTTAGTTTTCTGGTCAACCTGGTTTTTCTAGATGTAACGAGCACATCTAAAGGGCCAATAGTATAGTGTGGTTTACATGTGTTTTCACTTGTTGTTTCTTTCTAATGACTGCAAAGGCATAACTACTTGCATAACTTACAAATTACTACATAACTACTAATCGGAATGTCTAAGGTAAAACAGATTCCATCTGAAATGCTTGCCTAGTTTTTGTTATTCATAAGGGATCTATGTCTGTGTGGATGGGAAATCAGGTTGTGGGTTTTTGTGAGATTTATTTGTTGGTAGGTTTCTGGCACATTGCAATGGCCTTGTGATAACTAAACATTCACTTCTCATAAAAATCTGATGTGGCAAGATTCACTGTATCTCAGAACTATAACTCTTTCAGGTTTCCTTTTGTTGAAATAACTTGCATGTTTGAGTTCTTCACTAAGGAAAAAATGACACATTTTTAGTTGAAAACAGGTTTTAGAAGAGCAACGAAGAGAGAATAATAAGTGGGAAATAGCATGTATTTGCTTGTGAAAGGCAGAAGCAAGTCAATATTAGTCATGCTGCCAAACAATTTTGAAGTATTGAAGGCTGCCAGAGCTCTTATGCTGGAACAGAAGTGGACTCCACAAGTTTGTTTCTCAGACAAGTAGGGAAAATTGGAATAGTTCCTTCTGCACATAGCTCTTTGTTTCTCTGCTGCTGAAAATTTTCATTCCAATACTTCACCTCATTTAGTGTTCAGGCTCTTCCACCATCCCAGATTTGTGCATACTAGATAACTATCACCTATCAGTCCTCCTGCTCCATGATGAATCCACCTCTGCAACTGCTATGTCAGTGCTGACAGACCCTCACATGTCTTTTTGTCCTCCCATTTCTCAAACCAGCTCTGCCCCTTTGCTCTCCTGTGGCTTCCTTAGCTCCAGCCTCTGCCCTGGCTGCCACCATCTATCATACTAAGCTTGAGAATGCCTGAGGAAAGACTGAGTGAGAGAAAGGGAGAGCTGCTGTTGTTAATGGGCAGACTGTGAATGAAGGAAACTAAGCCTGAGATCTAGGGCTGATCCTGCACCTCTATTCTCGCCACCTCCCTCTGAACAGTGCTGAGTTTCTGGGAAGAGATAGGAAATTACATATCCTCTTTACTGTAAGTTCCTCTTTTAGCTCTTGGCATAGGAAGGCCACTGTGGGACTGGATTTGACCATGCTGGGCATAGAAAGAGCTCTGTGGAACAATCTATTTCTGAGCATTCGAGATTATGAGGATTATTGAGGTCTTTTTCTACCAGTCATTTGAAGCTACTATAACTATACAGGCTCAGGGGCTGAGAAGGAAGCTCAAGACACTCGTGTGCTTCAGTTTCCCACTGTGCTTCTGCAAGGAGTTTTTAAAGGTACTAATTAAAGGATTATGTCTAGAGCTAAATACTCTCAAAAGATCCCAATATGGTGAGTAAGGCTTGTTAGAACTATGGGTGACAGCAGCAGGGTTGAGTCCTAATGAGCATCTGTCTACTAAGCAGCTATATGACAGAGGTTGCTACAACTGAATTAATGCGACAACTGAATTAATGAAGTCATAAGATCAGGTAGTTTCTCCGTAGAAACGCACTACCTCAGCAGATTTGAGGGGGTAGGTTTTCAGGGGTTTGTAGTAAGCTAAAACAATAGGAACATAAAATCCATAAAAGGACTTTTCCTTCAGCCCTATTAGTTCCTCTAATAATTTTTCTTTCAGAACCTTGTCGGAGAGCCTTAAAGAATCCAGGTATCTGCTGGATCATCTTTATCTACACACTCATTGATGACCCTACTCAAGCACCAGCTTGTTAGTGCAACAGGTACAGACACTACACTAACACCTTCCCCGGAGACTGTCTCTATCCATATGCTTCTTGTTCTTCATGACAGGCTCTGTTGTCTCGCCAGAGCTGAAAGTCAGTCTGGAGAGTCTGTGGTATGCAGGCTCCCCCCTGGAGTCCTTTGCATAGATATGAGTTGTATCATCAGTCCTCTCATCATTGTTTGCATGACAGGTTACTCATAAGGGGCCAGGGGGGCGAAAAGCATCAGGCTGACTGCTCTGGTATGCTGAGGAGCTGAAGTATATGATGTTGCCCATGCTCATAAAACAACGCAAGAACTGAGCACTAACTATTAGCAAATATTATGTTAAATAGCAGCAAAATATTTGAAGTTATCAATAATTAGAAACAAGATGAATCACTCACAGGCTGCTATCCAAGTGCCTCAGCTATTATATTAACACACAATAAAAAATAAATTGTTAGAGGAAGGCCCTTCCCTGCACATCTTGGGCCTCACATTCATGTGTATGCATGCATGCATGCATGCATGCACAGAAGACAAGCCATCTTAAGTCTTGCAGTCTGACATACTTCTCGCTGAACACTCCTAAATTGTCACTCCCGAGATTTTTGTCCATTCTCTCATTTATTCAGGCTGCTCTTCCTCTCACGCTCCTTCTAATAGTGTGGCTTTGTAGGCAACTGGGGTATAAACAGGCTTTGAAATTTTGAAAGCTGAACGTGTCTGATTGATCTTTAAAAATGACAACAAAAATGATTTGGGATTCTTCTTTATATCCTACTGCCCACAGAAGTGGTGGATGAAGTCACAGTTATGACAAATGTTCTCCTCCACTGCTTTTAGAAATACTGGCTCTTGAAGCGGTAACCCCTAAAACCTGGCAATTGTTTAGGTAAAGAATTTAGCTTTTCTATCCCTGATGCAAACACTTGACTGATGCTCTCAGAACCTTCTCTTTCTGGAGATCTTTTTTCATGTTCTACTTTGAATAGTTCCATTTCTGTATTCCTAAGGAGAAATTTATCCTTTCAGGTAGTTAAGGCATCTCTGACGTGACAAAGAAAGCAGTCTGGAATGGGCAGGGTAGCAGGGGCAGGTTACCCAGCCTATGCCACTGCCCAAAGCAATTCCTTTCTAATTTCTGCTCTTAAAGCCACCCAGAGACGGAGAGTGGAGCAGCCACTCAGGTTATCTGCTACAATGGTTCGCTCTCCTTAGCAATTGAAAGTTCATCCTAGTACTAAACTCCAATCATTACTACTTCACATTAAGCCATTACTTCTTGTCTGGCTGCTATGGACAGAGGCATCAAATTGTTCCTTTGCGCTTTGCACAACCTTCAAAAACTGTCTTGCCTTCATCTTCTTTCCTATAGTAAGGGTCTTCCCTTCCCATGTATTGTCCTTGCCAGTCGTGTTCCCTGCCCATGGCAGGGGGATTGGAACTAGATGATCTTAAGGTCCTTCCCAGCCCTAACTATTCTATGATTCCTGTGGAATTTTTTTAATTTGATTTTTTATTTCCTTCCAGAAAGCAGAACTTGTGACTATGATACCGTGTAGCTATTATAAAAGACGTAATTCTTTTCTGTATTATTGTATTAAAATAGCTGCTTGTCTGCAGCTGTCTTGTAAAACCGTGCAGCACGAACATCATGGGAGCACAAGAGAAGTCCCAGAATATTTTGAAACAGTACATATAATGTAATAAAAGCATAATAATTAGTCTGGCTTATTTCCTCCTTAGAATTATTTGATTTTTTTAAACAGCCACAGCTAAGCTATTTGGAAGGGGAAGGAACTGTGATGGTTGATTATTAGTTGATCGATCTTGCAAGACTCTTTCATTACCTGAGCAACACTTTCAGATACCCTGTGTTGGCACTGTGAAGGCTACAAGACTGGGACAGACCCTTGCAACCCCTCCTTCTTTCCATTTCTTTGGAAAATTTTCCTTATCCTGTGTGGACCCAGTCAAGAATTGTCTTTGTTCTTTGTCCCTTTTCTTTCACCAGATTTGCATGAGTGGCCTCTGTGTTTGCTTTTGCATGAAGGGCTCTGCACAGAGCAAAAATGTTGGATGGTGGGGGCAGAAGGAGAAGGGATACCTTTGCTGTTGTGATGTTGAGTTTCTGTGTCCTTCCTTGAAGTCACTGGAGTAATGTTAGATATCACTGTGTTCTCATAATAAAATACTGTCAAGTAATCAGTGCTCCTCTTCTGGTTTACAAAGCTCACTCCTGCATACACTGAAATCCTGTCCTGATTTTACTAGGTTAGTAAGGAACAAAACTCTTTTCTGGGACATTTATGTACACCATTAAGTGCTGCATTGCTCACTCATCTCCTTAAAGGTTATTTAAGACATAATCCCTGTTGATTTGAAACATATAAAGCCATGGGTAACCCTGAGATAAATTAATAGGTGAGACAGTATTCAAGCATTTAATCAGATCCAGAGCTATTTAGGGTGCTATGTTATAAAGTAATCTTCGTTATTCTGTGGCAAAGCGTAAAAAGAGAGGAAAAAGTACTGAATGCCCTTTTGTGCATGACATCAATGTGCTGAGGTGACCAAGGTGTTTTGAGCTCTCTGCTCTGTGACTTGGTCATTCAATACCTGCTATGTTTGTTGCACCCATGTTTGACAGACACTCTAGACTTAGGTCAGACCTGTAAATATGCAGTTCCCATCAGAGGCAGAAGACTGACGTGTTAACCTTAGATCATCTTAGCTCAATGACATATTTGTCTTTTCACAAGACTGAACTGTGTGTTGTTTTCATTTGGGCTTCCCTCCCATCAAGTTCATTGTCTTCTCTAACTTATGACTTGCTGTTTCCACAATAGCTGAATTCCTCTTCTGTTCTAGGAAAAAATTAAGAACTCACTTATTTGGACTGTGCTGACATAATCCTGCTAAAAAAGAAAAGGAAATCTGGATGACTGTAAGGGTCAAGCAAATGAATCGGCTTGTGTTACTGGGAAAGGTTCTTTGGCTAACATGGAACAGAAAGTCTGAAGTTGCTCTTCAAGTGCCTCATAGCTGCCTATCAGACATCGTGCCTGAACAGAGGTTGTGTGTCTTTGTGCATCAGGCTGCTCTGCTAAGACAGCCTCTTCCCAAGCTTATTCTCAGAAAGCTTGTAAGTGTTGAGACCAGCCTTGTTGGCTTGTGTGCAGGAATGGGAAGGCCTTTTCTTGACCTGCAAGACTGTAGTGTACTTGGAAAACCCCATTGCAAAGGGGAGAATTTCCCATGGCTGACAAGCGGTGCAGTCCTCCATAACCCTTCCAACAGACCCCCAGAGAAATTGAACCCTTGCCGTGTGTAATGAGGAAAGCAAATGTTTTACTAATTAGGTCTTCAATTATCACCTATGGCAACGTTAAATTAGTCTCCAGATGAATAATTTATTTTTTAAATAGGAAAAAACAAACAAACAAACCAAAACCAAACCCAAAACAAAACAATACCAAAAGTGGAAATTAGGTGCAGAGACTGCATAGCTCAAACAAATTTCCCACCATAGTTCACATTAGCGTCACTGCCCAGAAAACCTTTAAGATGGCAAATTGGACAAAGTTTCAATTTCACTTGACAAAATAAGAATGTTTTTTTCTTTGCTTGCTATTTTCTTCAGAATTACTGTGTGCTTCCTGGAAAAAAATTGTAAATATAATGTTGAAGAGATTAAATATGTTAAGAAAGAAAGGCGTAAAGTACAGCCAGTACAGATTTCCGACTTTATCTTTGCATTCAGCCTGGCTAGGTAGAAGCAAACTACTTGTTTCCAAGTTAGTAACTCTTTACTGATACTTGGCTTTTTTGTTTATTTTTCACCAGCGCGTGTTCCTTGCTCAGCACAAAATGCTTTCTGACCCACATTTCCAGCTTGTGTGTCTGCTGTATGTCTCTAAAACAAGTCTCATTGTCATTTGTGTCCCACTTCTATAAGCTAGGTTTCCTAAATTTGTTATTTATGACACATGACAGAAAACCAACAGACTAAAGACTGAGATTCAGATTTCTTCAGGAGCAGTTGATGCTAGTACTTGAGCTTATTCTGAATGCATAAATTGTCAGTTCGGCACCTAACATTCCAGTCAGGATGGTTTTTGTTCCTATAGTGACAGATTTTGCAAAGTTCTGTATCAGATCCTGAAAACTACCACGAAAGTTCAATGGAGTCAGGGTAAACTGTAGTGAGTGTGGCAACAGCACTTTTAGCCAGATCGCTTCTCTTAGACAAGAGAAGAGAACCAATTGGGATGCATTCATGGGGGCTGATGGAGCAGCCATCAAGAGACCTCTTTCTATCTTGGCAATCAGAAGATGTCCCCAGTGCCTTGAAAAAGGCAAATGTTATGTCTGTTTTCAAAGATGGAAAGTCCAAGGAGCCACAAAACATTCAGCCTCATGGGAATGTCCGTAATGTCCATGGGAACATTATAGAGCAAATCCTTTCGAAAGTTGTTTCCAGGTGAGTGAAAGACAGGACAGTTGGGAGCAGCCGTATCAGATATACCAAGGGCAATCCATATGTAACCAGCATTATTGCCATAAGTCATGAAATGACCAGTATAATGGATGAGGAGAGAGCAGTGACTGTCATTTTATTGTACTTTAGCAAGACTTTGGTAGTCTCCCATAGCTTCTTTGAAGCCAAACTGAGAATATGTGGACTGGACATGTGGATTACAAGTTGTGTGAAAAACTTCTTGGACCATTGGTATGAAAGAATAGTGGTCAAGGGATTGAACATTAACGGATAGCTGATAGGAGTAATATTCTTCAAGGGTCAGTCCTGGAAGTTACAGTCTTAAACTTCTTTATTAGTGAGCTGAACAACAGCAAGGAGTACATCCTCATGTGTTTGATGCATGGCACCAGAATATGCAACTCAGAGTTCAATGTGCTGAGGGACAAAACTGTGATTCAGAGGGATCTGAACAAGAAGAAGGAACTGGCCAATGGTAACATGACTCTCAGGAAAGACAAAAGCAGCATCCTCCTCTTGGGACCAAACAACCACATGAAACAGTACAGGCCAGGAACTAGTCTGTTGCAGACCAGCTCTGCAGAAAAGGGCCTGGCGATCTAGTCCTTCCTTATTCAGAGATTCACAAGGAAAGGACAAAATAGAGCCAAGATCCAACTAAATATAAAGGGAAAAAAAATATTCACAGAGACATTAACTGAAAACGGGAGCACGATGCTCGGGGATACTGAGCCTCCATCACCAGTAATTTTCCGAACAACCAAGGTCTTGAAGAACCTGATCTAACACTGAAATTAGGCTTGCTTTCAGCTGGGGGTTACACTATATGTCTCTAAGGGTCCCTTCTAATGTGAAACGTTCTATGATGATTTTTTTAATTAGCCCAGAGGGAGCTGGCAGTTTTCTATCTAGCTGAGAACTGTCAGGATTCAAAATATCCCTCCTAACCTTTTTTTCACCAGTGAACCTCTACCACTCTTTTTGTCTTTAATGAAACTATTTATGACAATAATTTCAAGATAGCAATGCAAATGTCCAGACCACCCTTGGAGACCTGGTGTGCATCATAACCAAAGCAATGCAGAAGCAGAGATGACTCTATATATCTGTTGCAGCTGCGGTCCAAAACAGAGGTGTTAGACCTCACAGACTCCTCTTCTCAGATGATGTCAGGCAGATTTGACAGGGAAAAGTTAAGCTGAGAGATCCCTTAACCTACTGGAAAAAAAAACCCAAACAAACAAGTAACTGCAGAAAGCCAGAGAGATTTATTTATTCTGTAGAAAAGAAATGCAAAACCTTGGGCAGGAAGAGAGCAGAGATTTTTAAATTGTAATATATCTCAGCATTGGTAGAGGAAGACTCTTTTAAAAGTCCATCCATCTGCTCTATATTCTTGTGAAGGTCTTTATCTTTCCTGACACTCTGTCCTTAGCAGCTCCTGTGGTGTTCTTACCCCGTTTCGTGAAGATATGCGGCAGAGTGGGCTGTGGGAAATTTTTTGAATGACAGCCTCAGCTCTTGCCGCTCAGGGCATTTCCTTGTGGGTGTGTTTTGAAATGTTTCTGCTAGAGCTGGAACTGATAAAAATTCTCTGTAGCTGAACTGTGTGAGAGTTTGCATTCTGGTTACGTTCTCCGGAATTTCAGCCTCGTAGGAAATGGGAGAACTTACCAGCAAAGTTTCACTAGAGGATTTAATGTCTGAAAAGCACACCTGCCTCTTGGCCTTTGTTGGCTTTCTAGCAGACATGCCACCTTTTCCACTTCTTTACTCCATTCTTGCCTCCTGCAGCAGCTGGCTGAAGCCCTGGTTAACTCGGCCTAGAGTTCTGCAGGCTGAGCAGGGAGAAGTGTCCAAATTGTCTTCTGACCTAGCTCTACCAAAAAGATACATTTGTCTTATTTTGTTGTGTTTGGAAGAAAAACAAGTTTAATCACCCACTATGAATACTTTCATTTTTCTTTCTTGTTTTTCTTCTATGCAAGTTTATTCGGCTTGTCTTTGCTTCCAGTGTACAATGCTGTATGGTTTAGCCACTGGCAAGGACATCTTTTGTTACAAATGGGTGTTTTAGTAGCAGCCAGAAGCTCCTCTTCTGATAGTAGCACACACTGCTGTCCCACCTTACAGCAGAATCGCTGCAAGTCTTTGGCCCATCTCCAAGTTGCCCAAAAACAAGGGACAAGAAATACTTCAGGCACATAGAGAACCAGGCTGTTTCTCAAATGATATCTTTAAGGACACTGCCATAAGCAAATCAAGTAGCTGTCCTGCACTGTCCTTGTCCTCGTTTGACCTTCCAGAGGAGAAAGAGTATGAGTTAGGCTGGAAAGTGAATAGTACTTAGATGAAAGGTTCGACAAAAGCTGGACATAAACGAGGTGTGTAAATACTCAGGTTATAACTATTAACACAAAGTGACACAAATACACCTCCCAAAGAAGTGTCTGCTCTGCTTTCACTGTCTATTATTTCAGACTTTACCCTTGCTAATCATGCATGACCATCTAATCAGAAGGTTATTGTGGTAAGGGGATCTTACAGCTCGCAGAAGCTGAAGCACACTGTTAATTTCACAGAAGCAAAACATGAGCAACTGCAGGTACAGAAACGTATCTTAGACTACACTTCATTTTGAGTTTGCTGAGTAGGAGCTAAAGGAACATCCCTGTAATTAGATTGCTGGTGATAGCAGCAGCTGGAGCAAACCTGAACCAACTGCGGAAGTACCTGAGACACGCTTATTCGGTCAGTCTTGTAAACACCTAGAATAAGACAAAAATAAGCATCTAATTTGATTTTCTGTCCTTCATATCTTCTTTTGAAGGTGCTTGAGGTTGTTGAAGATGTATACTTCTGAACTGTGTTTTATAGCCACCCTTACCACTTTTTTATTGTACCTAACCCCCCAGCCATGTGGATCATTTTTAAATGGGGCCCAAACAGCTAAAGTACATTTCACATTTCCTTTTCCTTGGCATCTTCTCAGATGAAACTAGCTTGATTCAAAAGAGTAACTGCAGGCAACATTCCACCTCAGAGCAGTTCCATTTTGAAGTTTCACACATGGGTTTTGTTGCATTTGAGGCTTTTAAAACCTCTCCATGAAACTGGAATTGTCTTTATATTAAAAAGCAAAGCTCAAAAACCTTTTGTTTGGAAGAGGTCACACACTATTGGGCACTATGATGGTACCTTTTCCCAGGAATGTAAGAAAAAGCTCCTACAGAACAATGTCTGCTTTAACTCTACTCAGATGACTCAAATTTTGCTCATTAGATCACAGAATGCAGAATGAAAAATACTCCCATCTCATAAGGGGTACTAGGGCATGCTTTTTTGAGGTCTATTTGTATTTGTCATGTAGGAGACTGATAACATGGTGACAACTAGGAAGTCCATATCTCTTTGGCAACTTTAGTCTGCACATTTATTATTCATGTATCTCCAGCTCAGCAGCACTGCCAGGTAGTACTGTGTAATTTGGCATGCTTGCTCTTTGGAGATTACAGTGAAGATGTGCTTAGTTGTAGAAATAATAGAAATGTGCTCAACCCAAATTTGAAGGTGAAAAGATGAAATATGGAGCTATATACAAATCTTTTGTCTCAGCTTAGTTTCTCATAGGTAATCCTTGAAAGATAAGTTGCTGGGAGTTTATATCACTGCCTTACTGTCACCATGTTGTGAAGGTTGAAGCAGTACCCTCGCTAAAAGAGAGTGCTAAAAAATTAATGCTGACTTAATTGCAATCAAATAAACTTGCATGTCTCTGCCTTATCACCTCATCACAGATCTAAAGAAGGTAGCCAGAAGTGAACGTATTTCTTTCTGAACTGATTGATAGATATTTTCAAGGTTTGAAGTAAATGTGTTCCTTCAACAAAAGAATACGAAAACACTTTTCATTCTTTCCAAGACAAAAAAAGGAAACAATAATGCTTCTTACCAGGTTTATGTCATCAACAGGGTATGTAATGTATTTTTTATATGTATAGCATCATATCTAATAGCAGAAAGATACAGAAATGATTACATAGCACCAAAGGGTATATTACTAGCTGACTTTGATCTAATGTAAATTAATGGGTACAAAATTATGAATTCAGAGCACTTGTACTGCCCTTAAGGTGTAGAAAGGCATCATGTACCTTCCATGTTAAGACACTGTCTCATTAGATTTCTTCTAATGGCAGCTGCTTTCTTGAAAGTAATTCTTTCAAGGATCTTGGTAATCCTGGTACTTACTTGGAAAAGCTTCATATTGCAAATGGGGAGGCAAAAAATTTCCCCTTAATCTTGCATTTGTATTACAAGAGTCCTTTTCAGACTTCTCATACATGGTGCTGTAATAAGTGTAGTGTGATGCCAATATTTTATATAAGTAATTAATGGCTGGAGTCGTCACCATGCAAAAGGTCTGACCCCATTTGATTTGACTTTTTCCATTTTAGACAATTCCCTTCTTTCAAGGAGTGTGGCTTAATGTCCTGAGCAGCACCAGCTCTTGGGTGAGAGCACCTCTTGTGAAGATGGACCAGTGCTGAGAGCAAGATTCATTCTGTATGTGTGTGTGCAAGGGAGGGAAGAGAAAACAGGAGACAGCAGCTGCAGCTGACTGCAGCACAGTGATGTATGTGTTCAAACAGAAATGGGGATGTTCCCACTGCTGCAGCTCCCTGAACCCTTCCTGTATTTTAGCAAATATCTACTGAGAATTGACTATTTAGAAGCCCTAGTTTAAATGTTTCATTTCTAAGGAGGCAGGCACTGCTTACTCTTGTTGTCTATGCACATTAAGCACCCTAAAGGCTCATGTCCTCATTTATACCTTTGGGTCAATTTGTGTCGTACAGAAGGTAAGGAATCTGAAACAGTCTTACATATCCTAAGGGTGCCCATGTGCTTTTTGTGCTTCTAAGGTATAGTTACATCAATTTTTCTTCTAGGTCTCTTATGACCAACTAGGACCTTTTCTAACTATCTGTTTCTCATGATCAAAGTCTGCTTATAAACTGAGGACAAGGATTACTTTCTCGCCTTCCAGCATCTCCTGTATCAGTCCAAGAATAAAAACGGATGTGTCAAGTTATAGGGTTTTCATCTTGCCATATGATGCCAGTATTCCATTGAATATCTCTTGATTGGGATTGCAGGCACAGCAAATTATAAGTAGCTTTATGCATTTATTTAAATGATGCACTGTTGTTCCTGTCGCCATCACACTGCTTCTTGTGTTGCCTTTTTGCAAATCATGTGCAGGAAGGTTCTACCAGCAGAACCGCTGTCAGAAAGCAAATTTGAAACTTTACACTGCAGTCCTTGTGGAATGTGCATTTTCAATTCAGTTTCTATGAGCAATGGCACCTGCACATTGAGCACATCCTTCAGTCTAGCCCTCGTCAACAAAACACTTATCAATTTGACTGAGAGCTCTCCTCCACTGAGGCCTTCAACTCCAGTTCTGAGCTCATTGCGGTTGGTGTAAGCTTTGACAAGAGCTGCAAGTAGAGCAGCCTCAGCTTTCCAGCTTCAATGAATATGTGAAGTGTCTTTATAAGTTTTCCTTCTACTTTCCTAACCTTGACTGTCAGTATCTCCTCCTACTGCAACTGTCCATAAAGTGCTGCAGTTTGTCATGCCTTATTGTTTTTGCCTTTTGATGTATTAAGTGAAGGAGTAGTGTAGCATTGCAGGATAGTGTTTGTTTTCTGGGGACAGTATTTGTTTGGTAGCTGATTCCCATCCAGATGGATGCAGAGGCCTGCAGGTGCCGCAGCGAAGCACTGCCCAGCCCTGCAGTCCTCAATGTCTAATATCTTTTATAAAGCATGTTACTGCAGCAGTTCATCCATCACCTGTTTGTATCACACACCAAACAGTGAGGAACAGAAGCAACTCTCTCCCTCTCAAATGTTTTACACCTTCTTCAGCTACTGCTAATTCTAATCACCCCAAATCTTCACAGAAAAAGAAGTGGTTATATAGCTGTAGCCAGTTTTATCTATTTCTTCTAAAATATGTAATAGTTATTTCTAGGGTTCTTTCATTATTAAAGGCTGAGAGTGACTCAGGAAAGGAGGTGCATACAGATTTACCCCCAACCCAAGCACTCAGTCCGCATTGATTTAAATGAGAATTGAGCATGTGCATAACTGCCTTTATGAATTCAGGCTAAAATAATGTCCCAGCAATATGGATAAACTTTTCCTCTGGACCTTCAAGCAAGGATCTTGGTAAAAATAAGGGAATGAGGGTGCCATGGCCTAAAATATTAAAGGTAATGGCATTTTCAACTTGCATATTTCTAAAAGTGCATCTTAATTTATTTTTGGAAGTGTTAGTTCTTTCAAAAATTAGACTTTTAAAAGCAATTGGGGTTTGAGTTAATAGTCTACTCTATTTACTTAATATGTGAGTCAGATCAAGTGCAAATTGCCTTTTAGAAGTTGCTGGATCAAAAAGCTTTTGTTTTTTCCAGAGCTGACTTTCCCCCTCAGATTTAAGAAGTTTCTACTCACCAAAAGGTGTTGAAGTTCCTCATTTCCAGTGCAACTATTGCCAGAAAAGCTATCATTTTGTCTTTCCTATGATCATTGTCACTTTGATAGTATTTGCATAGCAGTATTTTCAGTGCTGGATATAATTAATAATGATTTGCATAACATTTAATAACAGTATTTTTAATAACAGCTTAATAAGATGAAAGTTCATGACCATTATTGAATTAATCTCCCACTTTCCAGTTCTGTATCACAACTGTACTGTTGATTTTAATATGTAAGTTGCATCTTCAGCAACATATTTCAGTCAATTTATATTGATATTCTGAAGTTATTCTCATTCTACATGTCTCTGCTTTTGTTCTAATTTAGAAGCAGTGAGAGGTTAACCAAGATTTAGAGGAAATACAATAGACAATTATTCATTCCGTTGCATGCCTGAACCATTTGCAATTATGAGTGGTATCGAATTTTTGTAAACTGAATTTCTAATTGAACATCAGGAAATATTTGTCATCACTGCATTTTATAAAAGATAAAAAGGGTTGTAGAAGGTTCAGGGGTTTTTAATTAACTATTAAGTAAGGTAGACAGCATTACCTTTCAATCTTCAGTAGAAAAGTCAACAAGAAGTAGAGATCAGCAAAGTTAATACCAGCAATAAAACATCTGCCTCAGTTAGAGGTAAATAAAATACTTAGATAAATAAAGTATTATTAGCTCTGCCAGAAATTATGCACATCATTCTTCAACAGAAAAAGCACTGGCTAAAAAGATTTCTGAGCCAATAGCAGCCACCTCTGTTGAATTCACAAAGAACAAAGTGCCGTGAGTTGAGAGGGAACAAGGGTGAGAAGCAATGTACCACTCAGCCTAACTTTGATTCCCGGAAAAAAAATCTGCAACAAATAATTCAGCAACCAATACAGAAGTAACTGGAAAATTATAATGAGATGAGTTGCCACCGACTCTCTTATCACGTAACTTGTTCTTGGCAAATCCAAGTAACATTCTTTACAGTGGGATAATAGCATTTGTGGGTAGAATGGGATCCGTGAATATTTTATACTTTGGTTCTTAGGTTTTTCACAATGTTTAACATGATATTTGCAAGCCAGCTGCAGAATCACAATTTAGATGAAAGAACCCTAACCTGCAAGCAAAATCATGATCAAGAAATACTTTTCAGCAGTTTCTTGACAAAAGGAGAAGATATATTTACGCAGCTCTGCAGGGTTTTGTCTTCAGTCTATTCTAGACTGTTTTCACTAGTGGTCTGTGTGAAGGAATAGATAGGGTGCTTATACTAAAAACTACAAGTACTACTGCTGTGCTGCAAGGCAGGAGAGAGATGAAAATGGAGAAATAATCTGGAAATATCTGCACATTTAGTAGGGCCAACTGGAAAGTGCTACACATAAGCAGGAATAATCAAGTGAACTAATAGGGAATGGGGAGCATCAGACTCCTGTCTCCAAGATAGATGGGAGCATTGAGCAGTCATCAGTGGCATGAAACTTAACAAGTCCAAACAATGGATTCTGCACCTGGTACATAGTAACCCCAGGCACAAGTGTAAACTGGGATAAAAAGTAGCTGGAAAGCAGATTGCAGAAAGGGATCTGGGGGTGGTGGTCGACAGCAGGCTCAGTGGGAGCCATCAGTGTCCCCCTGGCCCAGAGGGCAAACTGCATCCTGGGGAGCGTCAAACACAGCACAACCAGCCAATCAAAGAGGGAATTATCCCACTGTCTTCAGGACTGGTGCAGCCTTTCCCTGAGGACTGTGTGCATTTCTGGGCCCCAGAATTTCGGGATGTAAAGGCCCTTGAATGCATCCAGAAGAGGGCAACGAAGCTGGTGACAGGGCTGTAAGAAATGTCCAGTGAGGAGTGGCTGACAACTCTGGGTTTGTTTAGTTTGGAGAGGAGGCTGAGGGGCAACCTCATTGCTCTATGCAGCTTCCTGAGGAGGGCAAGTAGAGAGGGAGGTGCTAATCTCTTCTCCCTCTTATCCTGTGATAGCATGTGTGGGAATGGTTCCAGACTGCACCAGGAGAAGTTTAGACTGGACATGAGGAAGCATTTCTTTACCGAGATGATGGTGAAACACTGGAACAGGCATTTGGACAATGTCCTTAATACCATGCTTTAACTTTTGGTTAGCCGTAAAGTGGTCAGGCAGTTGGACTGCAGATGATCACTGTAGGTCCCTTACAACTGAAATATTCTAGTCTATGGAGCAGTTCTCCAGGGAATATTTAGGCATTATAATGGATTTTGAGCTGCATGCGGGCCTGAAAAGAGGGAAGTACCGTTCTGGATGTATAAATCCTCAAGTATAGCCAACACACAAAGTAATCCTTTGATTCTGCGCAGTAATGCCAAGAACCTGTGAGGTTTTCAGCAGTATTTTCAGGAAAAGGTGGTAATGTTTCTGAGCAGGCTGGAAAACCATTTCTCCAGAGTAACTGCAGGGCAGGCAGACGCCCATTTGAGTTCCTATCCAGCCACACTTCTCCAAGCTTTTCTGAACAAGACCAAAGCACATGAGCTGATACAATATATTCACATAAGATTAGGGGGATTTTGTGTTTATGATTTGTGTTACTGCTGTACAATTTAATTTGTCATTCAGTTTGACCCATTTCCTCATGAAGTTCAGATGTTAATGCAATACAGAAAAGAAAACACTTTAATGCTTTTTTTCTGTCTTTTATTTTTGTGGATGAGGCTTTTCCAGATGGTGTTTGTGAACAAGATAATCAAATATATATGTATATTTACTACGCTTACTGTTATTTCTGCTTTGGTTTTGTTGTGGTGGTGTTTTTTTCAACAAATGCAGGTATATTCTTAGAAACAGACTGCCATCTATTTGAAGGGTCAAAATAGAGAACTTTGGATGCCAACATATTTGAAGAAAACCCTGTATGTGGTAGGATTCCCTTTTGCTATGGGAGAACAAATTACCTTTTTCTTCTGTTTGGAAAGATTTGTTGTGGCTTTTTCTCCTATATTTTTTGTCTACTAATCGACTTTCTTGGAGGGAAAACTCCTATTGCACACACTGGCTACCTCGAAAACATTTTGGTTTTACTGGAATTATTTTCTGATTCCAGTTCTAATTAAATTAAGTTCCAGTCTAATTTTAGATCACTGGTAATATCTGAAGTGAGTATGTATTTATTTTGTCCACATGCAATTTGTTTGTAATTTTCTCTCAGGTAAATTTCAAAGGGCCCCATTTCTGCAGAATGCTGAAGTTAATTTCTTTTAGCACTAAAAATAGGTGCCTTATTTCTATCAAGTTTGAGATCATGCAGAAAACGCTGTTCCTTAAGTGTCACATTTCTCATGTTGCTTAGTCACATGTTTATGACACTCTTCTTGTATCTATTCTGAAATGAGACATGGTATTTAGAATACTGCAGTTGGCAGCAACCTCTGAATCAGTCATGGAAGCCACTAGCTGTTTTCTCATATAGGACTTAGATACGAGACCTTTGCAAATACTTTTTTACATGTTAACAAAGAAATTGGCCTTTAAAACAGTGATAAGGAAAGGAAGTGAGTTCAGAAATAGCTGAACAAAAAACAACTGGGTGGTGTCATTTTTTGAAAGATTCCTGGATCCTTCTTTGGTGTGGGATGCTTGAAATCCTAACATAGACTTTACTCATCTGAAACCGTACTCAGTCTTCTGTCAGCAGCGGCACTGCATTAGCAATCACTGCCTGCCTTTCTGCAATGGGGGAAGAGCTGTTTGCCTCCTGTGCTTTGCCAGGTCTCATGCTGGGAATTAGGATGTTTTGGACCACCTGAGCCAGCTGAACATTTACTTGTGCCATGTTAGAAGTACCCTCCCTTACACTATTCTAGAAGAAAATGTAAAGCTGAGGTGACTCTTACTATAAAGTATTTTGATTTTTTATATATGTTGAACAGTATACAGGACAACAAATGCTGGTCAAAGGGAAAGCCTGCCTTTTAGGTCTGCTTTGTTTTCATGAGGCCCGTCGTGGCAATTAGTGTAATGGTGCTCTAAGCTCAGCAAATACTTGCTTCTGCCCAGGATGGTCTGCAAAGTGAACTGTTAGTGTGGCAGATTGCCTCTCCCAAGGAGAAAGAGATAAGAACTGTTCTGAGAGGAGAATTTAGAGAGTCTTTCCGTCAAAAGTGAAGAGGGTTTGGAGCTCAGGTTTGAAAGGTGTTTGTAAATCTGAGGATATAAGGAAACATCTAGTATTTTATACAGGGCACCTGGGGCATTAGGTTAGTGACTAACAGCCCAGCCTGACCCCTAGAATAAAATACTGAATGTGGATAGGTCGTCTGTATGTTGTATATGGCTCACAGGGAAATTAACTGTCTTGGTGGGACGGCTTACTGTCCAGCTGTTCTTAGCAGGGGACTCTCTTGATGTGTTGTCAGTTTGAAGCATTCTGATAGTTGCATGAGGCCACATAGACCACACTTGGGACTACATTGCCCAAGCTCTTAGTTTAGCTCGTGGCAAGGCATCCTGCTTCTCGGGAAAACATGTGTGGGTCAGAAAGAAGGGTCTCTCGTGAGACCTCACCTGGAGTGCTGTGTTCAGCTCTGGTGCCTCCAACACAAAAGGGATGTGAACCTGTTGGAGCAAGTCCAGAGGAGGGCCACAAAGATGCTTCGAGGTCTGGAGCACCTCTGCTCCAGAGAGGCTGAGAGAGTTTGGCTTATTCAGCCTGGAGAAGAGAAGGCTCCAGTGAGACCTTGGATCAGCTTCCAGTACCTAAAGGGGGCCTACAAGAACTCTGAAGAGGGGTTTATTACAAGAGCATGTAGGGCTTGGACAAGGGGGAATGGCTTTAAACTGAAAGAAGTGTAGATGTAGATTAGATGTAAGGAAGAAATTCTTCACTATGAGGGTGCTGAGGCACTGCACAGGTTGCCCAGGGAAGCTGTGGCTGCCCCATCCCTGGCAGTGTTCAAGGCCAGGTTGGACAGGGCTTTGAGCAACCTGGTCTAG
>JANHGB010021195.1:0-11739 GCA_026283785.1 Coracopsis vasa | reverse complement strand
CAATACTCCAAGTGAGGTCTCACGAGAGCAGAGTAGAGGGGCAGGATCACCTCCTTCGACCTGCTGGTCACACTCCTGTTGATGCAGCCCAGGATACGGTTGGTTTCTGGGCTGTGAGCGCACACTGAAGCTGGCTCATGTTCAGTTTCTCATCGACCAACACCCCCAAGTCCTTCTCCGCAGGGCTGCTCTCAATCCAGTCTCTGCCCAGCCTGTATTTGTGCTTGGGATTGCCCTGACCCAGGTGCAGGACCTCTCACTTTTGAGACACAGGTTTCTGTGGGAAATTTCTTTCCTTTTTTTTTTTTTTCTTTTTCACCTTTGGGAAGCAGATTAATTGGGTAGCTGCTCCTGGGTGACACTCAGGTTCATACCCCTTCCTAAACTTGTTTCCATGGCAGCCCAACTTCATGCTACAGGATACCAGTGTTTCCGAGGGCACCACCATATGTGAGTGAGAAGCCAGTGAGACTGTGAGGGAACGGATGGAGGGATGCTGTTTGTGTCTGAACTGCAGAAACAACTGTACTACAGAATAAAAACATCTAATCCAGGGGATGCTTTTCAGGAAACAGAACTGCTGATTGCTGCCCAGCCTTCTTCAAGCTTGGCTAAAGTCAGTCAGGAAAGGTATTTCTTGGAAAACTGGATTTCAAGAGCATGTGATACCTTGTTTCATATCACATGGCAGCATTCCATTTCGGTTAGCTTGCATGACTGGTTATTTTTGACCAAAATCCATCTGTTCCTTTGCAGAGATGCTTTCCAAGTTCTTTTACTATCTCTTGCAGAGCTGAGAAGATTAGAATTAAACAAAAGCTCTATAGAGGACAACTCTTCACCCTGTCCTTCCCAATAACAGAACTGTACTGGTGGTAACTGGCAGCAGAACAATACCAAAGCAGAGAGAGATAGTCCTGCTGCAGCCCCATGAACAACTGGTCCCGTAGTAAGTGGAGCTATCCTGCTTCAAACCACCTGGAAAGATATGATGCAAGCCCAGTAAACCAACTTTGACTGTTCCTTTGGGATTTGGACTTGAGCTCATTTCACAGCTTACCCTGCTGCTTTTCCTGTAGGCATCGCTATAAAATCACACTATAGACTCAGTCTGTTGCTTCAAGCCAAGAGAAAATTGTCCTGGCTCATGTTGTATCTTTCTAAAGTTAATGGCTCTGGACAAACTGGGGCCAGAGAGAAGAAAATGAAGTTTTCCTTATTCCCTATCACACAGTAGATTTAACCTGAATTGTGAATTTTTCCCCTGCCATGTTTTTCTGGCCAGTTTCTGGAAGGCTAGATAGCTCTGTCACTGTACTAGGAGAAGCCATGTACAACCAAGCAGTGTTGAGCTTCAAGTAACCTGCCATCCCGAACCACAGAGTTCTCTCTGCTGCACACAGTATGGCATCGCTCACCTTAAAGGCAGAGCTGGTCCCTTCCTGGGTCTATGAAGAGTCACTCTGCTGTCATTGCCCCCAGCTCCTCTGGGCTTCTAGTCTCAGGAACATCTGCAGTGTCCCTGCAGCACTCCCTCTAGACACATCTGGTCACTGTTAGATTAGGCTCGGCGTCCCGTGAAAGTATGTGTAATGTTTCCAGACCTGGGCAGGCAGTGCCGTGCCTCAGCTAATGAAACCAGCCAGACTTTGCATGGAGCCGGCTAAACTCTGCATGCACAGTGCGGCTGATCTGCAAGCAGAATAAGAGCACCCAAGTGGCTGGTGATTGTAGCTGCTCCTTGGTGTCACTCTAGGATTGTAAGTCTTGCTAGTTTTCCCTCGTTTGTGTTTTCAGAAGGGGTCTTGCAAAGCTGCTGAGCTGCACTTTGTTCTGCTAGCGTAGTGGTTACGTGAGCAGTAGTAACTCTGTGGGACTTGGGAGTTACTATCTTTCCTAAATGTCTCCATAGGAAACTAGTATAACAAAATTCAAAAGGGCCTTAAGGAAGGGGAATGTGATTTTGTCTTATAATTCTCAAAATAAATGGATTTTGCCCCTTTGCACTTGTACACATACACTCCCCATCACCAAGATGTGTGCATCTCAGTAGGCTGTGCAGGGATCTCAGTAAGAAATGCCTGACAACAAATGGCTTAATAAATACATTGTTTTAATAAGGCAGAGTAAGAAGGTATAGGGAATGAGTAAATCTAACATCCCTTTAGATAGGCATCGCATGTTTGTGCAGCGTTAGACAGACCCCATATAAATTTCCCCATGGCATACTGTGCAGATCCTGTCTATGGAGGGAATCTATTTTCTTACAGGAACACAATCTTGTTCCTAAAGGATATTAAAACTTCCTGCTGCACTTGCAGATAACAGCAGGATTGGGCCAACGGTGCAATCACTGGTACCCAGTGGTACAGGTAGGAGCTGCCTGCAGGCTCCTCTGTTACAATCTACCAGCTATGCTCCTCCTGCAGCCAAAGGGTTTGTGCACACATGCAGCACAGCACCACACAGACCTGTGTGTGTAAACTACAGATTAAATTGGTAGCATATGGGCTTCTCAGTCCCTAAGCACAAGGGCCAAGGGAGCAGGCATGATCACCAGCTCCTCAAATGCCATGTCTTCTGCAAGGCTCCCAATACATGGTCCCCTCTCTTCCTCCACAGGGGGAACTCTCGACTGTCTGGGTTTGGAAGGGAAGGTGGGTAAGCTTTGCTAATATCTTGTGAGCGAAGTCTCTCATCAGAGGTACTTGTGAGCACTTGAGCCCTTGACAAAGCTCTGACAGCACGGGAAGATCTTGTGATGCATGAAGCCAAACCACCATGCTTTCGGCAGTGCTGAGCTTCAGGTGCTTAGGAGGAAAGGCCTGTGTGACTCACACCACAGCTGCACCACCGGGAGGAGGTCCCTGCACAGAAGAATAGATCTCGGTTTTGCCAGTAAAGCATTATCATCCCCTTCAAACTTAGAAGCAGGCTTCAAAGACAACGTCCAACTGTTTTTAACCGGAAGCATGTATCAGCCCTCACTCCCCAGCCCAAGGGTGACGGAAGAGCGCTGCTGAGGGCATGCCTGTAGTAGTAACCGCAGCCAAACCCTTTTTCCCCCTTTCCTCTCACACCACCCGACGCCAGCAGAGCCTGGAGGTGTGCTCTGCCGTCAGCCGTGCGCCGAGCCCTCCCTGCAGGAGCAGAAAGGACAGCACCAAAGGGGGGCTCACGGGGAGAGGAAAAGCCATGTACAAGAAAAAGCTGAGAGGGTAAGAACAAAAACAGCTGACAGAAAACCCCACCCCAGCTGCAGCTCTGTGTTGTTGTTGCTCTGACCCAAGGGGACCCCTTGCTTTGTCACCGCAGGGGTGTGCTTTCTCTCTGTGCAACATCTCTGCCTGTCTTGGGGAAGGGAGAGGGCAATACAGACGCCAGTGTACCCGAGTGGGAGCCCTGGTGTAACTGCCGTGGGCAAGGGGCCACAGCGAAGTCTGAGCCTGATGGGGAAGTTCCCACAGCATAAAACTGTCACTGGAGCCATAAACCAGCAGGCACAAAAGGCAATAGATAAAAGTGAGGGAAAGATGGCGGTAGGTTGGGGAAAGGCTAAGGCAAGAGCTGGCTCACCCCAATGCTGGGCAGCAAGAGAATCCGAAAGTGCCTCTTCCCCGCTCGACTATTTTGAGGTCTTGAAATGGTTATTGTGCCAGAGAACAAACAGGAAGTATCAGAACAGACATTTTCTGTCCAACAGAGGGGAAAGAAAAGTTTTAATGCAAAGTTTACTAAAGAAGTGCATCAGCTGTGCAAAGTGTTAGCAACAGGGGAAAAACGCAGATTAAAGTTTTGACACGCTTATGCTTGTGTATTTTCATGTATTACAGTTGTTACTATTATTATCCTGCAATAAGCAGAATTTTATATAGCTTCTAATAAAAAGTGTTAGAGGAAGGAAGGAATATATTTCAATACCTGTAATGGCGCAGTTTATTACGCAAAGTTTTAATAAGAGAGATATTAGATTTAGGAGGTGTTTTCATAAAGTTAGTACATTTTAAAATAAACTCATTGCATTCCTGTTCAAGTTATGGATGATGGAACAACAAAAAGAGGCATAAATAACACATTTTAAGAGGTATTTGTAATCAGTCTATACATTTGCAAGGCTGTGTATTAGTGGGAAGGAAAATAAAACCTTGGAGACAGTTATGTTTGCTGTCATGCCTCTGCCATTTTCTCCTCGAGCTCCTCTTTAACATTTTTGGGTGCAATTCACCTTTAATACTCGCAGTCTTTATAGCTGGTGCATTTCTCTCCAGCTCGTAAGTTCTGAAAGGTTTGCAAGTTCACCTTCATGAGATTGATGAACCAAAATCAGAAAGAAAGCTAAAAAGGTTTTAGGACTTTTTATTATTATTTGTTAACTCTGAATTTTGTCTCATGGTTTGTATCAAGGAACCAGACATTGTGTGCTGGTTTTTTTGGAGTTAGGCTCCATGCATATATGTGTACCACACATAACAGTGCTGAACAGCAAGAGCTGATTGTGATCACAATACAAATTAAAAAAAATAAAATGATTGCATGGCTTTGGGCAATTTATCTGTAACCTCACAACTTATTTTAAGTATTTTCTTATCTGGTTTGGGGAGAAAAGGGAATAAGTGCTGGGAATCTGTATATATTCTGTAGTGTGGGAATGTTTCATGCTCTTTTTTAAGTTTATTATCTGCCCTTCTGTTAGAGCTGCTTAAATTGACATTATTTAAAAAATAGCAAGTATTATCTGTAGCAGATATTTATAGAAATGCAGACTTCTCTTTATATTGCATTAACTGGATTACACAATAAATTTCACTTGGCTTAACGCATTTTTAAGGCGGCTATATCTTGAAAGTAAGTGTATTGCAAGGTGGTTCTAAAGAAGTAGCTTTAGGTCCCTGAAAATATGCACAGGACACCCACTGCAACAGTTTATTCAAAGTGCAATGTTTTATGGTCAAGACACAGGCAAGAGGATGCTTAAGACCATATTAAGACCTGAAAATTTTAACTTCTCTGTGTGCTATAATCAAATGGCAACAACTGTAGATATCTTTGAACAAATCACATCTCTGTAATCTATTGTAATACTGCTTTCCAAAAACTTAAAGATGTCTTCTGTGAGAATTAGATGAACTGATTGGGCTTGAGTATTGGGAGTTCAATGTATTTTCTTCGGTGTACTTCAACCAGTCACTGTATTTCTTGTATACACACACGCACACACACACTATTATGTACATTTCATATACTTATTTTATATATATGTATGTTCCCTAATCATCAAGTTTTGAAGAAATTTAAGCTAATAGACACCAACTTTCAGATAACATAATAGAAATAAAAAAATTACATCCATTTCAGCACCACAAATAAAAAAAATAGTTAAGCCTGTGCTTCATTTCTCTCTCTCTGTCCCCAAAATACGAATGAAATGAAGTGTAATAATAACAATAATAAAAATATTTCTGAATGAAACATTTGATGACGTTCACATTTGCTACATTTACATAAATTCAGTAGAAAATCTGATAAAGAAATCTTCATGCATTGTTTCCGTGGTTTATACACCACAGAGTTTACATGGTGAAAATAAACAGAGATACTCAGTGGTTTATAAGCTGGTTTATGTACATTTGTATTTTAATGTGTAGGAGGCTGGGATGTGGAAGGAGGCAGGGTAAGAAGACAAAGCCTTCTGACTGGCACAGACAAATGGAATGGTTTTTACATAGGTGTTGAATCCTGTAGCTAAAGAATATGTAACAGTTGCTTGATCTGCAAGATTTCATTTTTCCTTAGTTCAGATAGTGGTTTCTTTGGTTTGGTTTGGTTTGGTTTGTTTTTTTGTTATTGATGGGTGCTAATGTATGAAATAACCTACAGCCTTCTCTGTATTCCTTCTCTATTCCTTCTCTGTTAAGTGTCTGTTCAGTTGTCTACTAGATTTATTCTGAATTACTCTAATGTGGAATATATGTGTCTGAAGTGCCTTCTCATATAAATCTCTGTATAAAGCAACTGTACAAAGTCTACAAAAGTGCTAACAGTGACTTCAAATATTATTTATGTATCGTGGATAATTGGTGATAAGATACAATCACAGTCAACACTGGTAATCTTGTTATTTAAATGGCAATGTTTAGGGGTCTGTTCTAAACTGCATAGATCTGGATCTAAGAAATGGACTGTCTGACAGAAAATGTCGTTCTTGGTAGCTGCATCTTTTTGTATAGAGCGCTTCTTATACCTTCTGTCATGCAGGATTGTGCTGACTGTGCTAAACCTTACAAAAATACAAATAGCAGGAGAATGCAATAAGGAGGAATACTCAGCTTCATAATTTATCAGTGGTTTTATTTTTTTTTTCTTTTAGTTTTTATGAAATTCACAGTAGCTCCCTGTGTCAAAAAGGGCTACATAGAAGCCCTGGAAAAACATCTGACACTTAAAAAGATATGGAAAGCTTTTAGAAATCTTCGCACTAACGGGGAAGAGGACAGCCATAGGGAGAGGTGAGGAGGCGAAAGTTATGCATGCAATTGCAGACAAAAGGAGGATTAGGCGGTTTAGGGTTTGGTTCCCTTACCTGGCCATGGTACCTACCTCTCCATTGTTTTTGTATTGCTCTCTTGCGTTTGCCCTTCTCATTTCTCCTCTCATTTCTTCCACTCTCCCCCTTTTTTACTGTACTGGACAACTACTGAAAACAAAGCTGTAATGAGTGATTCCTCAAAGCTTCTCTTCTCTTTCAGCATGTATATACCTGAGAAAGCATTAAAGCATCATTTTGACCCCCGTAAAGCTCCACAGGATACATACTTACTATGCATAATACAGTGGGGTGAGACGGGCACACCTTGGATACACTGGGTCAAAAATTATCATTACCACGCTGAAGTCTACTTCCTCGAGAAGATCTTTCAGACAAGAAGATACAATAATAATATCAACTGTTCCATCACCTGGTACTTGTCCTGGAGCCCCTGTGTGAACTGCTACCATAAAATACTGAATTTCTTAAGGAAGAACTCGTACGTGAGCATGAAGATATATGTAGCACGGCTTTATTACATAGATGAGAAAGAAATCTGCCAAAATCTGAAGAACCTTGTGAGCTCGGTTGTAACCTTTTCTGTCATGGAAATTAAAGGCAAGGTTTCCCATGCTTTGTGGGACTGGGAAGGGGTGAACTGGTGAACTTTGTGCATGGGTGAATCCGGTGTGGACTTGCTTCTGTGCCTAGTGTCCTGCCCAGCTTCTTTAGGGGCATATCCATCACCATTCAGTGAGACTGTTGCATCCAAAAAAAGATGTTAAAATATTGTAGAAGGGGGACGGGACTCTTAGCCACTAGATCTGTATGAGAATTCTCCCTTGTTTAGGGATACCATCTTTCTGTCACTCCTGAAGAGATGGGAGATAGTGCTTTTCCCTTGTCCTAAGGGACTAAATGCAGCTGCTGGGATAAGGCTGGTTGAAGGGGTCTTCCGCTGGTAAGAGAGGAAAAAACCCATGGTGCCCAGAGGGAATGGCATTAGTTCCAAATATGGAGTGGACAGCATCCATCCTGTCCATGGCCAAGCTGTCTCTGTGTCATGGGCGCAAGGAAGAGGTTAAAGTCTTGTTCCCTGAGCTTGTCTGTTATCTGAATAAACTTGGTGTAGTCATCTTGCTTTCATTTCTCCAGACTACATTTACTGCTCGGAAACCTTCATGCGAGGACATGCTGATGATGATTCCTGGACTGTTGGCTTTCAGTCAGAGATAACCAAGAATCGTTTGAAGCTCCAGCACACCTTTAAGGTTAGAAGAGTCTGAGGGACAGGGGGAACCGCATGAAATAGTGTGCAGTCTGGGGTCACTGAGCTGTAAAGAGCAGGAAAGAAGCAGTTCATATCTAGACACAGTTTAAAGAGTGTTGCAGCATGCTTTTGGAAAAATAATACAGTAAAATCATAGGAACTGTTCTGTCCCACTGGGAGAGAAGCATTGTGGATTTCCTTCCATCATATTATGCAGGAAAGGCTAAGAGTGCATCTTTTCTCCTTCAGGCGCCAGGGTGGGAAATCCCTTGATAATCAGCTGAAACTCAGTTCTTAACCCAGAAACCCTCCACCAGATTTCTTTTTAATCTGGATCTGAGCATGGGTTTCTGTTCACCAGGTGATGCTGCTCAGCCACTTTCTGTCAGTATCAGTGGTGGTCTAACACCTCTTCCCAGTCACTTGGGCCCCTATGTACTTCATTAAGGTCCCTTCCAGATTTGTTTCAGCAACTTCCTTGACTAGTCTGAAGGATACAGGTCCTGCAAGATGGGAAAAGCTGTTCAAAAGAGAATGTCTGTGCCCTGGGAAAATCCAGCCTTTTGTTTTTTATTTGTTTCAGACCTTCTGAAAGGCAGGACAGAGAAGAGAGAGTGTGTTCACCAACGATGCTGAAAGTTTGTGACCCTGGAGACAAGAGACCCTGCTTGAATGAGTCCAACACATCCTTGGCCTGGAAGGACTGTGCACCAAAAAAAGAGAGCAAAACTAATATAAGTTCTGCAGCATTTTGATTTCAGTGTATTAGAGCTTTCTAACAAATGGCATATTTAGTGAAACAGAGTGAAAGAAATCTGTGGCTAAGTAGATCACTGAACATCTAGGAAATCCATTTCATGTGGCATCTGTGGGAAAGAAATATTCTGGACTATTACAATATAGACTTCTGCTGTATACATTTCAAATCACAGCAAGTCAAAAGTGAAACTGTTAAAGGATCTAAATTACATATTTTTATTTTAATTTCAGGATCTTCCATTTATAGAATCATAGAATTACAGAATATCCCAAGGATATATGGAAGGAACCCTTAAGGATCATCATGTCCAACTCCCTGCTCATCGCAGGACTTCCTAAAACTAAAACCATATGGTTAAAAGTGTCATCCAGATGTTCCTTGAAGTCTTTAACAGGCTTGCTGCCATGACCACTTCCCTGGGGAGCCTGTTCCAGTGACCAACCACTCTCACAGTGAAGAACCTTCTCCTAAAGTCCAAGCTGAACTGTCCCTGATGCAGCTTGATTCCATTTCCTCATGTCCTGTTGATGGACACCAGAGAGAGGAGATCAGCACCAGGATTACCCTGTCCCAGGTGGAGGATCTGGCAGTTGCTCTTGTTACATTTAATGTATTTGCCCAGCTCTCTAGTCCATCCAGATCTCACTTTAAGGCCTTTCTGTCCTCGAAGAAGTCCACAGCTCCTCCTAGTTTAGTATCGCTGGCAAACTTACTCAATGTAGATAATTATTCCAGGTAATTAATAAAACCATTAAAGTGCAGTAGACTTAAAACTGAGCCCTTGCAAACCCCACTGGTTTTCTCAAGGAGCCTGATTTAACCCCATTTACTATAACCCTTTGGGCCTGACTCGTCAGCCAATAACTCACCTAGTGTACGTTTAGCTGTGTGCTGGATGGTTTATCCAGAAGGATACTGTGAGAGACAATAAAAAAAGCTTTGCTAAAATCCAAACACTTCCCTTGGTCAAATAGATCGGTGACCTTGTCACAAAAGGAAACTAAGTTGGATAAGCAGGACTTTTTGCTCATGAGCCCATGCTGGCTATGACCAATAACTGCGTTTCCCCTCAAGTGTTTTTCAGTAACTCCCATAATAACCCTCTCCATAATTTTGCCAGGCACTGAAGTGAGACAGACAGGCCTGTAATTACCAAGGTCTTCCTTCTTACCATTCTTGAAAACTGGGACAACTTTTGGAGCTTTCAGTTGATTGAGACCTTACCAGACTTCCAAACCCATTGAAAAGTGGTGGAGCCAGACAGCTCTCTCAGTCCCCTGGGATAAATCCCATCAGGCCCCATAGGTTTCTGCACATCCAGCTAGATGAGCAGCAAGTCACAAACACGTTCAGGGTTGACTGGCAGTTTATCATCCTGCAGTCGTGGCATTCCAACACAGGGGTCCAGGGGACCAAGGGCGCATCACTGCTGTTGAAGACAGAGGCACAGAAGGCATTAAACACCTCTGCTTTGTCTATGTCCCTACTTGTGAAGTGACTGACCCCATCAAGCAATGGACCGATGTTATCTCTAATTCTGCTTTTGCTATTAACATATTTGAAAAAGCCCTTTTGGCCCTTCACAGTGCTGGCCACCTTGGATTCTAATTGAGCTTTGGTCCCACGAATTTTCCCGCTGTGGTGGTGAACAGCATCTCTAGTCCTGTTGTGTCACCTGTCCTTGCTTCCGGTATCCACACACTTTCCATGCAAAGACAAGATGACATGGAAAGACAATGTCACTGGTGTGGGGATATTCCAGGAAGCATGTTGGCCCCACAGGAAACCACTTATGCTTATAGCAGATAGCAACACTTTTCTATCCCCATGTTCTTTACACCAGTGATTAGAAGAGATTGCTGTAGCTACAGCTCTCACTTCTGACTGTTCTGCAACATTTATGTATGATTTTTGTAAGTCTGTCCTCATCACGAAGTGCCAAAAGAAATGAAAATTTGACTACAGGTCCTCTGACTCTTCATCCAATACTCTGTCCCACTGGGAATACATAAGGTTGCTGAACATTCAGGAAGATCATCAGCATGAAAATTGAGTTCAAGAAATTTAAAGGACAGATTAAAGCAGTAATATTTTTGCATTCTCTGTTGTTCTTGCTTCCACTTGCCAGCCTCAGTATCCATGCACACACATGCACTATTTCACTTACGTAACCATTTTTCTCCCATTAATCTTTTTTTTTCCCCATGTTTTCCTTCTCTTGCCCTTGTCTTATTCCATTGCTTTGGGTCATATTTCTTATACTAAAAAAAAAAATAATTAAAAAATATAAAAACCATAAAAAAAAATCATCCCTGAGCTGCCATTAAAATCACTCTTATATACATCTAGTAATTAGTTGACAGTCAGGGATGCAGTATTGTCAACAGTTCTGTTAACACAAAATTTGTAGGCCAGCCCTCTTATAGAAAATACTCTTTTTAAAGTAATCTCCCTGGTTAATGCACAGATAATATTACAGTGTCTGAAATGTCCAGTCATCCTTTGAAAGCCTAATTTGCAGCAACTGTTCTCAGTTGGGATTACTTTCTTGGACAACCTTCACCAGCTGACAGGTAGATATTGACATGAAAAAAAAATACATGTACTAGCTACTTGGTCACCACCAGGTCTGTAACCTAAACACATTACTCAATATGATAAACTGCATTAACATATGACAAAGGACATCTGGGGGTACTTGTCAAGCTCAGGTGCAAGATGCACTCCATATGTGTTTTAAACATAAAAGAAGAGGTGGAATGGGCAGTGAGGGATAGAAAGGTGAGTAAGTAGGTTGAAGGACAAGTGCATTTTGTAACTATTGCTCCAAAACATATGCCTTAAGCCCTATGCAACTAATGTGGTCTTTCTCAATGTATGTTTAGGTAAATAGGTGGTCCTTCTCTTAAGGACTCCTTTAATTTATAAAAACCTACTGTGACTACAATAGAAGTCATGCACTCACAGATGAGTACAACTGTTGCCTTGTATGTGAGTCCTGTATGTAGGTGTTGGGGCTTGGGAGGGTGAGGATGGAGGGGAGCAGTGTGCAGCCTCCTCACTGTTTGAACCTGCAAACAGGAAAGCATCAGCCAACGGAGGTCACGGAGCAGATGATCCCAAGTGAGACCATAAAGCACATGCAGAAAAACTGAAGGATCAGCCTCAGTCAGCACAGGCTCA
>JANHGB010021193.1:0-63117 GCA_026283785.1 Coracopsis vasa | reverse complement strand
TGATTAAGAGTGAGCTTGACACATGGAAAACAACCAGACCCCACAGACAAAGGAACACTGGAAATAATAACCTTTAAAGAAGCACATCTGAAAAAAATAACTCTTCCAATGTTTAAATTTGCCTAGCCAGTATAGATGCCAAATGCATTTCAGGAATAGCTTGGCAATGACTGAGTACAACATTTAATTAAGTGATTATATAATCAACCCTCTGTTTTATGAAGCAATAATTCAATTCCCAAGTGAGTAAGCTATGAGGCTGAAGGCTGGGCAGTTTATCACAATGAAGGAATCTGATTACTGCTGAGGAAAACATAAGGACAACGATGTTATTGTTAAAATGCTAGTTTAATTAATATAAAATTAATAAGTCCTTTTTTTGGTTCGTAGCAATGCGTGCCCTGCCTGAAAGATGGTGCTTCCTCCATTTTCCATGTGGAAGTGGTGGTTATTTATGGCCACACAGAATGTGCGGGAAGTTAATGATGTCACACAGTCAATTTATTGGGTATAAAATTACAAGAGTCATTTTATCAGGGAATGATATAGTTCTTTTCCTAGAGCATAAGTAGACAAGAGACCCCATTTATGCTGTAAAAGAGAGATCAGACAAGGTAACTTCATTGCTGGAAAGCTTTGCACTGGATTATTAGTGATAATTCCACTAAACCAGAGGTTCTAGCCCCGCTGTGCTGAGGTTTCACATATACACAATACATGATCAGGGAGATCTGATCAGCAGTTGGTGAAAATACATATGGTATCAACAATATATATGAAGTTGTACCAACAGCATATATGAAATTGTACCAGCCACACGACTTGCTCAGAGAAGAAGGTAATACCTTGTGCAAACAGGGTATCATAAAGAGATACAGAGTGAATTGCATTCATTTATAAGTGTTTGGGTTTTGTTTAGGTTATTTTATTACAGATTTCAGCAAATCAGTGTAGGAATAAGCATAGAGGGCTTTCTTGAAAGAGATTCAGAGAAATGGATCCTGTGGATGCAAGAGCAATTTACTATATGAAGCACCAGAACCACAGGGAGAAAGGAGAAAAAAGCAAAAGAAGCATGAATTTGGGAAATCAATTGGATATAGGGACAGGACAAGGAAAAATAGGAAAAGAGATGCAGTGATCAGTGTGATTAATATGTGCAGAGTGTGGTCTTCAGTGCTGAAGTGAATAATGACTTCAGGGGGGTATGAAACCTCCTATTCGCTGCTGCTATTGCATTTGCAGAGGGTCAGGAAACCTATGTGTAGGCTCGGCATCTGTGAGAGGCACCTGAGATGATGCCCCACCTGCTTTGAGAGATCTGGATGAGAAGAAAAAAAACTAAAAACTCAGAGTCTGATCATTGAATTTAGCTTTTTGCAATAAATTCTACTTTTACTGTGGCACTAGGATATTAGGGGCTGTATTATGGGCTGGGTTCCCAGGACGGACAATTCAGTGGACTGCATACCATGTAATCATTGATTTGGTGCCTTGAAATAGAGCTTATAGGGAAAGCTGCTGGGGGAAATAGCACTAATATAGACTCAAACTGGTTACTAAAATGAGGAGGAAAACTGTTAGGTTGCAATCATTTTATAGGAAAGTGCTCTTAAGTGAGGGAAAAGGGAGTTTATGTTCCATGTAGAAGAATCCCCGCAGAACAGTTTCTGCTTATTAGTACTAAATTAACCACAGCAAATGAGTGTCACTATTGTCAATGACCTGGCATTTTATAAGCACAGTGGGGCTCAGTTTTAAACTATTTTACACACATAAAGAATGTGAGATGGAAGATAAAAACAAGGAAATCCACCCAGCAGTCACAGCTTCAAAGACTGCTGTAGGGGTGTTCTTGAGGGTGCACATGTACGTACAACGAAATTTGCTTTGCTTCTGGAGTTTGACCACTTGGCACTGAAATATGAGGCTTGCATAGAGCAGTGATAGCCCTGAACAGGGAAATTGTTGGGGCTATGCACGAGTTGCAAAAAGATGAGGAATTTAAACCTTTTGAAAGAGAGGAGTCAGTGAAGGCATTTAAAAGTGGGAAAGTAATAACACAGATTGATGTGGAGGAATGACCTGGTAAATGGGACAGGTCCTTTGTGTCACGGCACAGCCCAGGATTTTTCTGTGCCGTGTCCCAGAGACTTCCTATGCAGAGCTTCTCTCTGCTCTGCATGCTGGGGCTACTGGACAAGCTCACCAGCCGCTCAGCTGGACCTTCCTTTACGTCAGGGACCTCACAACTCCCATCACTCCAGATTTTGAAATCATGCCACAAGAGAATAGCCATCCTGCAAGCTGTGGGACTCTACTAGCTTCTTTTATGCAAGTGCAGCAAACCTGCAGGGTAGGTCACCAGGCATGGTGATCCTACAGCCCTTGGCCAAAACAGCCCATCTGATCTTCTCCCTCCATGTCTATCTGTTGTGCAATGTCTATGTACCCATCCTCATGGACAGAATGCTTATTCACCAGGTGAAGAACAGCTGCCATATCACAATCTAGATGAAAAGAGAGTAATTTATTTTATACAGGATGTGTTGCAGTGTTCTCTGGTGAGGTTTTCTGGGTTGTGTCAATAATCACATCACAATCTCCTTCATCTAAGGCCCGTTGCCAATGTTGATTAAACTCTGTGTTCAGTGAATCTAGACTTGAAGTTTTGATATCCATGGGATTTCAGATGTCAAATGGGCAATCAGATAGCCAAAGCAGAATTGGTAAGAGGCCACAGGCAACACAGAACAGATTCTGATGCCAGTTTCCAAGTGCTGACAAATATTAACCTACCAAGACAAATATTAACCTACCATCCAGACTATCAATCAACAAGCAAAGCTGTTCATACACCAGGGCCAGATAGCAAAGAGCATCAGATACTTTTATGCTCTTCTTTGAATTTATTACACTTCAGCACTTTCCTTCTTAAAAGTTTTACAGGAGCTCTGAATTTCTAACTCAGATTTTAAAACGCACTGAGCTTCCCAGATACGATGTCTAACAATGTTAACGACGGCTGGTTTCAGAACTCCCAGTAGAATTTGTATGCAATTAATGTTCTCCTCTTCTGAACAGAAACCTAGAGGTTTGCAAAACACACCATATGTTTGTCAGTTTGCCAATGAATCAAGATGTTTTTTGCAGCCTTCTGAGTTTCAATAATTAATGGCAATGTCTAAAACCTAAATCACAGTTCAGGAGCTCAGAACACAACTTTTGCCATGTCCAGGGTTGTTCAGCATCATCAGAGCAAGATATTTCAGGTGAGAAATAAAACATTTGTACTAACTCCCATTTTTCCCTTACCTGGCTGATCTCCCACCCCATCACCATTGCTCCTTTTAAAATATATGACTGGATTCATGCAAAAGGCTTACTTATTATGCAGAGTAATGTTATTACCAGGCTTTGGTCTCAAACACCTGAATGTTCAATACTCCAGTGTAATCTGCTTAGGTTGACTTGCTCTTAGTGACTGAATGATGTCTAACAGTTTACAGGTCTGAAAATATACTTTATTCTCATCAAGTGACTTATTATTCACTTTAGCAGACTATTATCAACCAATTAATGCAACAAAATTAAACAAACAAAATAAATCAGGTCTTAAAATTGTTTTCACATGCAGAAGGGCTAATTTTTATGAGCCATGTTTTATCAATGATTATTTTAAAATATGACTGCTTGAAAGGCTGGTCCAGAAAAAATTTCATGTTAATATCATATATACTTATTTCTTTCACCCTTGGGTAATTCCTCTGAGACCTCTTCTGCTTCCACACTTGTGCACAAGCACTCCTGCCTTAGCTATGACTTTATGAGTAGGTTTCCTTTCTTTGAAGTGATGATTTTGCCTTTTGCTAGGTTACTAGAAGTCTTTTCTTTTTTATTCCCAGGTGATTTGACCTATTCCAAGTCCTCTTCCCCAGTCAGATCTAAATTGGCAGTTCAAGATGGCTGATAAAGGAGCAGGAAATTCATTAAGTATCTATACTATGCTGGACTGCTTTTCCCCTTTTTCCCCTCCAGAGCAGAAGTATTGCAGGAAGTGTTCTAATGATAATGTTAGCGGCCCTTCTGTTTCAGAGTTATAAACACCACTTGAAATGGATTATCCTTCAGTTTGACTGGTATCATGAGAACATGCATGCGCTTTAGGACTTACTAGTTTTAATAATACTTTCCCACACAGCACATCCACAAAACACGGAGTACATCAGAAACATTCAGAATATTTCCTTCAACCAATTGCTCCTGCCTGACAGAGGCGTGGGATGTACCAGCACCATTTGGGTCACTATCAGCCTTTCCATTTCTGGGGTTAGAGCACCCTTTAACAGCATGCAGCATGAGATGCAGAACAGTGTAGACTGAAACTGCCAAGAGATATTCTGGACATGGCTCAGGAGTTCAACCCCCATCATGAGAAGTGCAGCACAACACCAAGTGATCACAGGCATTTCATTATGCAGCCTCTTTCCCTTTAAAGATGACTGTCAGCAGCAGCAATGAAAGTTTCTGGTTTAAGCCATCTCTAATATTTCTGGGTTTCCTATTAAATGATGATTTTCTTGCAGTGCGTTCTTTACTAAATTGATGTGGCAGCACTAATGGAGTGGCCAGTATGAAAAAAAAGTGTTAATGCTAAGTATGACTTACACCAATCTGGTGTATTTCAGTTTGAAGCTGGCTGCAGAAATCTCAGTACAGATAACTTCTAAATCCTGTTGAGCTTAATGCGAAACTATATTATTAAGATACAACCTTGGCAGCAGCAAACACAAAGGTTTTCTTTAAAGATTCACTGTCTGTTTCTTGTAAAAGCTGTGTCCAGTCCACCTCCACGTGGTCATTTTAAGCCAATTTTAATCAAAAACATTCTGGTTTTCTTTTTGACAGTCCAGTTCTCAGCTCCATGAAAATAGTCATGGAAAAAGTCTTCTTTCCCTTGAGACAAAGATGGATTTGGAAAATAAACCCCACTAACGACTCCAGAATTTAAATATTTTTGCCATTCAAAGTAAAAAAAAAATAAATAAAATTAAAAAAAAAAAAGAAAGAAAAAGGAACATTTGATCAACATCCCTGCCCAGTACCCAAATTATTTTAGCTGGAAATCCTACTGCAATAAATACTTAAGCTGGAAATCCTCGCGCAGTGTCTCCTGGGTGCTGCAGGATAAATATGCGATAACCCCAGGCTCCCACTTCCCATTAGAAAGTGCTCAGCTTCTTGCCCCATTTCTGCCTGAAAGATCGCTTTCCCAGCCTTCTGCAATGCAGTACGTCCTCCAGACAGGAGATCTGGCTGTCCATGGAACTCTCAGGCTGGCCAGGATGTCAGGTCCCTAGGGAAGGGTAGGGGCATCAGGAACCAGCACTAAAACTCCACAGACTGGGCAGGAAAATGCTGGCAAAAGCAATTTTCCATTGAAAATTGCCTGTTCAGGGCAAGGGATGGTGATGTTCACTCACCTGTGCAGGAGCTCCAGCAGAGCACCGTCTGCTTTCCTACCCACAAACCCTCTCCCCTCCTCTCTCTGCTAAACTTAGCAATCATCAAAATCCTGGGGAATGAAAAAGCTTCAGGTTTCCCAGGTGGGGACCGTAAGCTTAAAAGCTCTTGTGGCTACAGATCATCTACTAGGGCTTGTAGGGCTGCTGCAGTCCAAGGGCAGAACTGGGTCCCACAGTAGGAAGAAGGGGAAGGGGTGCCTCCTGGATATCAGAGACTGAGCTCCCCCACTGATGTTTCCTTCTGAAAGCCTTGAAGTGAGACATTTTTGATAGTTTTATAATTGTTTCCTTTAAGAAAACCCCTGCTGAGGGGAATTTTGTAAGTTGTTTGAGGTTTTTTGGGGGTCTGAATTTCCCAGAGAACGGACAGTTTAGATTTAGTACGGATTCAAACAGGAAAATATTTTTCAAAGTTGTTTTTTTATTTCTATTTTAAATGAAGTCAAAGTTTATAATGTCAACTGCTAGAATTACTCTCTTTTAATCAAAGCAGGAAATTTCCATGGGAGCAGAGAGAGAACAAATACAGAACAAGAAGAAAAGAAGTCAGAGAATATCTCCTGTATGGAGAAATCCTCTGTTGCTGTGCAGCTGCCATCAGGACTTTAAGGTCATCCTTTTCTCATCTCCTATGCATGAGAATGACCCATTGTATAAGGGGCTAAGAAGACAATAACTACACCGGCATGTTTGCCTGCCACAACAACACCTCTAGGCCTCAGGTAGCCACAACCATAAGCCTGCCTTTAACTTATACTTATGTCTGATATGGGCCCTCAGCTGGTTAGAGAAGAAGTAAAAAGAAGTGAGAAAAGTTGGAAGCGAATTGGAGAAACAGCCTGAACATAGTTTGTTTTGCCCTCCTCAACATAAAGCAGGGCATGGGTTGGCTGGTCCACAAGATCCATCCATCCCACATACTCTGAATTCTCCAAACAGAACCCCATCAAAACTTTTCCTCTATGTGCCTGTTGGTGTTTGTGAGTTGTCAGGGCTCCCAGATTCAGTAGTACAGCTTAGCAATTCAAACAGAAAACAGTGCACTCTTGAGGAGGAACTGGGAGAATTAAGTGTACAGCCCTTACTAACTCCCACTGCCTGATGAAGGCACAAAAATGGGCAGACAGATTTCAACAGTGTCACACTGGGAGAGAGAAAACTTGCTCTCTGCAGCTGAAAGGGTCAAAGGAATGCTGTCCCCCTGCCAAATGCTCTTATACATGCAAAGTCCAAGAATGTGTTTAGCAATGACACACACAGGACTGGACCAGGAGGTGGGGAAGTAACTCTGCTCCTGGGGGTGCAGTACAAGCAGGCCATTGTGATGTTGTTCTGTGGTGTTGCCAATGGTCAGCAAAATGGCCATGCCACTGTAGAGGCTCCCAGGTGAAGGGAGACCAAGAGAAGGCAGCGAAGGAACCTGCCAACGATTCCTTCATGGGACCAGCATGATGCTGCTGGGGCAGTGGGAACAGCAGGCAAGGAGGAGGAGGAGGGCCTCCAGAGCATCCTCAAACCATGATGACTGCTGCCATGGCAACAGCAGCTATGTAGGAGAGGAGGAGTGAGGCACCAGCTGTGGCTGCGTGATTGTGTTTACCCCTTATTTGCAGCAGAACTGCTCAAACACAGTACGATGTTTCTGGGTTTGAAGGACGAAAGGGCAGACGTCCCCCTGCCAGTGGTGCCGCCTGGGCAGCTCTGCCCATGGGCTGCAGGTACCAGTAATGCTGCTCAAGCACAGGAAACTCCCAACCTTCACTGATCCCTGAGCTCCCTTGCACTATTTTCATTTATTTAACACAGTTGCTCCTTGCTTTTTGTAGACATGAGATATAAAGTATTACCAAAGTGCCCCCATGACTGTAATCTGCAGACTATGAGCATGGTCTGCTCTCAGCTGTACCAGCACAGACTCACATAGCTTTGTACCAGATTTAGTTTCTCATAATCAAACCATTTTGCCCTGGAGTGTCTTGGATCAAACTTGGTCCCTGGCATGATACCTCTGATCCTAGCCATGATCACCTAGGAGTTTAGTGTGCAAGTCTAAAGCAGGCACGATCCATTGTCAAAGGCACCTGCAGAAGGCGAGTTATCCACAGATAAGGAGATGACATCTTCTGGAAATGCAGGCCCTTAGCACTGCTAGGATAAATTGCCCTCTGAGGGCAACAGAGAGCCACTACTCAGCCAAATTAAAGTGCAATATTCAAAGCCTAATGTCTGATGAAGTGACTCTCATCTGCAGAGTAATGTTGCCTACAGACCTACAGAGTCTCATTCATCTCACACAATTTACTCCCATTTCTTGCTCCCTGCAGCTGAGTCAATGGCTCACATTTCCAGAGCTGCAGTGCAGCCTCCCTCTTCTCTGCTTGGGGACCCCATGCCAGACACAGCTAAAGATGATCCTGCCTCCTCGTTGCAAAATGCCAGCTTCAAAATATGATGTGTTTTTCCCAGACAGAAATTATCTGAGTAATGTGATTAGCAATCGTACCTATAGGGCACATTCTGTACTGCAGTTATTGTGTGATTGCCCGGAGAGTCCACGGAAACTCAAATAACCCATTTCAGTACATTTGCCAATCATCATGCAAGGATGGGTAAGAAACAATTTGCTGTTTAAAATCAGCAAATGAAATCAAGACAACTTTCAGCTTTATGAGTTTCATTTGATTTTCCTGTACTCCAGATGAACCCCCACCCCCCAAACCAGGAGTCAGAAGTGATTAATATACATATATTCTACTGAAAGCCACCAAGGGCACTAAATTAAATCTGCGGTGCTCTCTCTCACTCACCCACACACACAAATGGTCTGGAAGCCTGTGCAAGGCTTCCTATTGGATTGAGATTGCCAGCCAGGCTGAAAGCTATTAGTACTGGTTAGAGAGTCACAGAATGATTTAGCAGAATTTTAAGTGATTGCTGCAGCAGCGTGTTCCACGCTGGAGCCTGGATGCTGTTCTTGGAAAAAGCTCATGATTTTAAAGTTATTTGACAGATCTATTGGTGTTTTGGATTTTTAAGGATCCAGACTCATGCACAATCACACTATCTTTTCATGATTTACCACCAAACTTCCTGTTTTAAAGACTGATCATGTGTAATGCAAGTGTTTGTTTCAACCCTTCCTGTTGGCTATCCATGCCAGCAGTTGGTGGGCAAATGGATGTTTTCAGAAGGGTCACAGGTCTACTAACATATCAAAGGGCAATTCCTGTAACAAGTCATGGTTATATATCGTGTATATCGCACTGACTTGCTGCCTGGGTCTACCAAAAGTGCATGCTTCTAGAAGTCGATTAGGTTGAGACAGAGAAACCCCAAAATCCCCCAGGCCCTTCAGCACCGCCTGCTCTGATATATAAGAGGAAAGCATCCAGCAGCACACGTATACTCTTCTGTTCACACAGATGGTTTTTAAAGGATATTTCTTATCAGCCCACTGTAAAGATGAAATCCTCTTAGCAGAAAAACTGGAATCACATTTGGAACTTGAACCTTGAAATTCCCGTTTGTACCAGTGAAGACAAAGCAGTGTAAGGATCTTGGGGTCACAGGGTGAGGAGGTGAGAAAAGGGACAGATGGACATCCTCCAGATGTCTGCACAGAATATAAGCCATCTTGCAGTTCGCAGTCCAAAGTGGTAGACTGAACTAAAGGCTATGAAAGAATATGATTTTACCCAAACCTACCAGCCTCAGTCATCATCTTGACAAGGACTTTACCTGATCAGGTCACTTAGGTTAGGAAAAAACCTTTTTTCTTTTGAATTACAGCAGACCTGTCTGAATGGGGAGAGCTCTCTTATTCTCCTGCATGCAATCCAACATAAATGGCACCCTCCAGTGGGATGCTGCAGCTTGTGCTAGCCATTGTGTTGCTAAAGGTTTTTCACTTCCTGTGTTTCAGTTTGGACAATTTTGAATCTGGGAATATACAGCAACAGAAAAATCTCAGTCACATGGAAGACTTACGTTTTGCCTGCAGGAATCCAGGCAGAGGTGAAAGCAAGCTTGTATACTATAGAAAGACATTTTTTTTACCTACTTATTTGCCTTTGTGAGAAGATTTATATAGAGCGCTTACCTACTTAGCTTGGCATTTCCGTGCTGGTTTTAGGTCTAAACAAATGACCAGGATTTGAAACCATAATCTCTATTGATCAAGTACTGCAATGGCTCAGTCACAGAGAAAGGGTAATGCTGATTCCTCAGACTCAATAAGCCTGAGGCACTTAGTAAGGGCAGTGGCTTTCTTGAGTGTCCCTCTATCTCAATTCTGCCAGACAGTAAGATCTTATATCACAAAACACAAGCCTTTGTAATGAATAGTGAGGTTATTACTCAGATGGGAATGGGTATTTTTCAGCTGTCTAGTCTAGTTATTCCATGCAACATTTGGTTTTGCACCATCCTATTTCCTATCAGAACATGCTACTGTCCAATGGTGAGGTCCATTTCATGGTCCTCTTCTGGCCTTCCTGGTGCCAACCCATCTTTCAGACTGCCTTCAACTCATCCCTCCTGTTGTGATACCCTCCTCTGCCTCATTTCCCCCCTTTGCATGTGATCCACACCAGCAATGATCAAAGACTGACAGAGAATGTTGTAGGTTTGTTGTGGGAGGAATAAGAGGACTGGTTTTTCACATCTGTTGGGTTTTTTGTTTGGATTTTTTTTTCCCTAGCTTTGTGTGTTGGCACCTGAACCTGGATTTGCAGATAGTTTCTTTCCTTTTCAGCATGAAAAGCGAGGTGAGCTTGTCGTCAAAATAAATGAGCTGGGAGAGCATTTTCCTTGTGAAGCCCAACCCCAGAGCGATGCTATGAGGTGTCACAACATCATTATGAAGTTCTTGGTAAACAAAAAAAGCTTTATAAAAGACATTATGAGCTGGAGCCTTCAACCACTGCAGTCAAGTGAAAGACTTCCAAGGGCTTTGGACCAGACACTTAAAAACCATTAAGCGTGGGAATACATAATTCCCCAATAAATCCTAATCTCTGAGGGGCAGGTTTTTTGTGGGAGGGAGAAGCTGGAGAATGCTACGGTGAGCAATGATGCTGCCTAAAGCTTCCTTGTCTGGTAGTGTTGCCTTTCACAGAGAGCAGGATTGCACCAGAGCTTCACCTTTCCAGCTCACCCACTGGGTGCAACCAGTCTCCTCAGCAGCCTCACTGTCCTTTGTAAAGACCAGGGAAGTTCGTCATATCCTAAAATCAAAGCACCTGCTCTTACTTTAAATGCACCAAAAGCCCTGACACCCCATCACTTATCAGAGTCATTCAAATTCAATCAAATGCCCCCATCAGTTCTCCTGCATGTTTTTTTTTTCCTGTTTTGGTTTAAAATTTGGCTTGGGCCTGAATCTCAGCATTGCTGCCCTGAGGAAGGGTGGATGGAGCTGCAGGAACTGGAGGTAGGGTGCAGGCTTCCCTGGTGCTGCACACCCACAGACACATGGTAAGCTAAGCAATGGGAGAGCTGCCCCAGGGCTTTTCACAGTTCAAACTGTGTCCCAGGGCTAGCTTTGGCCTGGCTCCAACTTCACGTTTTCTGGGTTGGCCAAGTCATTTCTTCTCCTTGTTATTCTCTCCTCCTTTTCTTGATCCCACACCACAAGGGTTTTTTGTCTCGGGGCCAAAGACAACTACACAGACTCTTCTGATCCCATGACAGGGGGAATGTAATAGACATCCCAGGGATCTGTCTGACATTGGTCTGAAGACTTCCTTGCTAAAGCACATAAATACAGTTTTGAAGGAGCTGATGTAAATAGGACTCCACATTTTTTAATTCCAGGCAAGCTAGAGTTCTGTTTTATATTCCTGTGACTGTGGAGATGTGCCGGCTCTAGGTGGGCCTGACCTAACAGACAGAAAGGAGGAAAAACCCCACCAAATAGATTTTCAAGATGTAAGGATCAAATCTCCATAAATAAATTCACTAGCAGTTAGAAGCAAGACATAATCAGGGTTACAGTGTCTTAAAGGAGAGAACATGTTCTCTGTGTGTCTTTGCTATGGCCTTCAAATAGGCCTCTGTATTTAACACTTTTTGGATCAGCTTCCTACAAATTTGAGTGGAAACAGCAAATCCCAGTCCAGGATCCAAGGTCCAGCAGGCAGACGGGTGGGTGAAGAAATATGAAGGCAGTTCCATAACACAGAACAGTTGGAAAACAAAACAAAACACCAAAATCAAGTTGCAAGTATAAAACACCTCTAAGCTCAAAGGAAGTACTGATTTTGTAATCAGTTATAGAGAGGCCAATTTCTTCCTCCTTGTGTAACTGCATATATATACACCTATATATACACACACATATGCCAGACTATAAAAAGCTGTAGGGAAGTGCTGACTATGTTTCAACGGGCATAGATTTGTGTATCCTTTAACCGGTGACTGGATTCTGCTTCTGCTGAGGAAATCAGTTCAATCTGTGAAAATGTAGGTACCATTTTGGTGTGTCTTTGCTAGCCTCCCCTTCTCTTCCCCCAGCTTTTATTGCTGAGCACAACATCATACGGTGTGGATATCCATTGGGTCAGTTGGGGTCAGCACCCTCAGCCTATTCTCTGGTGGGGTGAGGAGCAGAAAATGCCTTGCTGCTGTGTAAACACTGCTCAGCAATAGCTAAAACATCTCTGTATTACCAACACTTTATTCCATCACAAATCCAAATCATATCATGCAAGCTGTTGTGAAGAAAATTAATTGTATCCCATCCCAACCCAGCACACCATGGTTCCTCAGCTAATGGAGTTTATTTGCTCGGGTTGGTTTTTTTTTGGAGGGCTGGGTATAATTGGTTTTTTAAGGATTTTTTTCCTCCAGCCATACATTCATTTATCTTTTTATGTAACTTTTCCCCTTGATCCTCGTATTTCTGTAGTAACACAAATTTGAGATGTTGCAGCACTTTCAGGACCAAAGTCGTGTGCGGAAAAGTAAAACAGGAGGAGTTTACCTACCCACTGCTCTTGAAAGTTTAAGTCAACCACTGAAACTTTCATCGTCCGTCACTGACTGTTACCATCAGCTTCTACCTCCAGTTTGCTAGCACTGCATGCGACTGTTTGTCTTGCTGGTTCCACTGTTTGTACAGACACAGCCAGATACCAGACAGCTCTGGTGCAAGCATGTAAGGTAGGAGGGAGGAAGGAATCAACCACAAAAGCCTTACACCCCTGGCAATAATTTGATGCCGCTCCTGAATCCCAGTGGGAAGCATGGTCCCTGCTTCATTGCTCACCAAAAGAACAAGGTGAAGCCAGGCACCAGCACTGTAGCTGTCTGGGGCTAGGAGAGACAAGTCCCACACTGTTTTTCTACAGAGGCAGATGTGAAAAGGAGCAATTAATGGATTCACCACCTTCCACTTCCCCTCTGGGCCACGTGTCAGCCATCAGAGCTGATAGGAAACTCTGAGAGGCTGAAGAGGGTTTCAGACTAGCATCCAATTCATTGTTCATTCATTTCAGCAGCAGCCTGTGGCTGTTACAAAGCAAACACATTTTATGGATCCTTGGGAAAATTTTCAACAGGTACAAAATCCATGAACTAATCAACCTGCCAAAACTCTTCTTTTTCAGACCCTGGTCTCTTCTCTCAGAAGCTGCCTTCTGAAAATCTCTTTCCTACTTTTCACAGCCTACTGCAACTATTAAGTTTATTTATCTATTTTTACCAGAGCAGTATCAACTACAGGAGTTTTAGCTATCAGACCATTTTTTATGGACAATGGAGTAGAGCTGTCAACACGAACAGATGTGTGGGAGGGTTGAAGAAAAGGCCAGGCACCTACTGCAAGAAATATTTAGGTCCTTTCCCATGAGTAAAGCCTGAAATCTCCTTGAAGCTTCACAGGCAGTGCTGTTGCAAGAAACTATGTGCATACTGAGCAGAGCAAAAGGCTTCAGAAGGCTGGTTGAAGAATCACACAGCCACGGTAACTGCTGTCTACTTTTGTCTTATGCACACAAACAAAGTGGGGCTGGGAAGGATATCTGAAAAACTGCTGCTGCTGCCAGTTTCATTCGCTAAAATACATCTCCCTTGGGTTTAAAAAAAGAGAAAACAAAAAAGAACAGAACTGTCATTTGCTGACACTGTCATTCCCTGCTGCCCAGTAAATAAACATAACATCTATTTGTCACTACGGAAACATCTTCCATGGTCCAAATTATGTAAAGGAGAGGTACTGGAGAAACTCAGAAGTCTGAGGAAATGAGCAAGTATCTAATCTAGAATTTCACACTGTTCTCTCCTGCGAGTATTCACACTTCTTGTAAGGTTTTTCCCTCTCTAAGGTACAAGCACACTTATTCTAGAAAGGGCAGAACGTTTATCTTAAAGACAAAGCTTAAACATTTGCTTAAGGTGCTGTGTCCACTGTGCCTAGTGCTTTCTCCCTCTTCCCTGCCAGGGAGGCATTTGTAAATAACTGCCTTATTTGTACATCTAAAAGGCACTTGTTCCTCTAGGGAGATTGCATTTGTTCTCATCTTATGTATCAAAGTTAGAAAGACATTGCCACAAGCAATATAAACAATGTAGTGATTTGCATCAATAAAGCTAAAGCTCTTCCTCTGCCCATACTGTGTAAGAAGTCACTTGGAGATGTGACAAAAGCGTCTCCTCCTTCCTGGGGGACTGTGCTGCCACTGACAAGGGTCTGCCCACCCTGCTTCCTCAGGGACAGATGCACTCTGAGGGGGCACCATGCTGGCACCCCAGTCCTCATAGAGAAGTGCCCTTCATTTACGCAATATATAAGTCATTCTTGTTTCTAGGTCTCTAAAGAGCTACAGACTTGGGAAGATGCATCCATGTCAATTTTCTGCTTTCATAAAATCTCAGCTCTCACAGCTTTTTACACACTTCCACAGGAATACAGCTGAGCAGCACATCACCTCAGATCCAAATTTGGGATTTTCTGTTCAATTAATTGGTTTATTTTGGTGAGAACCGTTTTCCTTCAGTGGAGCAGCTCCTGGTTTTCACCAGTGTCACAAAGAGGAGAACTGATTACTGAGGAAGTTTTCCTTTCTAGTTTTGATTTCTCTTCAGCTAAAGAAGTGCCATTAACACTACAAAGTCCCAGTGAATGCAGAGCCTGTCTCATTTCTACACCTGTTTCCTGAGCAGCATGGGAGCAATATCTGCTTTCTTTTGGCTTTTTTTTTTAGCAGTTTATCACTTCTTGGGACTGTGAGAACGCCTCTTAAACCTGAAACACACACACACAGGTTTTCCTCCATCATCTTTCCACAGGCTTCCAGTGTCAGTCCCTCACACTTGGGGATCACCTCCCTTACTGAGACACAGCCCAAGATGTGCTTCTGCACACAAGCCAGACCAAAGCAGGTACAAGTTTTTGGAGGAGTTAGCATGTGCAGTTTGGGTTCACACTCAGCTTTAGTATTTCTTTGGGATTTTTTAAGATTCCTTCTTGCCCTCTCATCTCCATGACATCATACACTTTCCACTAATGCATCCCTTTGTCTTCTTTCCACAAATGGATATCTCTCATGCTGCTCTTCCTCTCTTACTTTAGCAGTATAATTTCTTCTTCTCATGCCCAGTGACTTTTGCCTTTTCATTTACCTTCTTCTTCATAGGTCCGAGACTCCGCTCATACCAATGTACAGCTGTGTAACTGTCCATCATCTTTAGTTAAGTAGTCTTGATTAATTCACTGTGAGAAAATCATTTGTCTACACTGATCTCTCCAGTACCAAGCTTCATGTATTGCTTTGCTTCTCATGCCCATTGACATAACTATAGCACATGCCCTAGTAATACCTTTCTAACTATAAACAATTACTTTCTTCCCCAAATACCAACGGTGGATAAAAGTTCCTCTTCAGATACATTTTTTAACATGTCTTTCCCTACATTTTTCATTTATTTAAGAAAAATTGCATAAATCCAAATAAATAATGAGATCCCAGGGCATTGGCAATGGAAAAATAGGAAAGACACAAAGATGCCTAAGGTGGTATATTTTTGCATTGCCTTTCATGTTAGGAAAAAAACCCAAACTTTTTACCTGTAAAAAAGTTTGCAAATAAAAAAATGGCCATTTTTTCCAATCTAATTTCTTACTGGTCTGTGCAGACCTGGAAAATCAGAGGCAATACTGGTCAGATGCAGTTATGTTGCGCTGAACTTTGGCTAAAAGCTGGTGCAGCTTTTGCTTTCACAGTGCTCAATTTTCCAAAGTACTTTTGGTTCCTCACATTCAGGAACATTAAAATTCATTGATTTTAACTATGTTTTTTATTAAAAAAGGAAAAATGGCACAGTTTTTTAGCCTGTGATTAGGAAGCAGTCGTTTATTTATAGACCCATTTGTTGCCTAAAAGCATTTCTTTTACATAATTGCTTCCTCAGAATGTTTGCTTATGTCGATCAGAAAGCGGTTTTTGGAAGATTAGGTCATTTGTACTTGTGCAAATCTGAGCAATAATTCAAATAAAGCAAGGTCAGTTTAAATGAATACCATATCTAGCACAGGGATAAACCTATTAAATTAAAATCACTGAATGTACAACTATGCTGATCATGTACTTACAGTGGAAAATGTCAAATGAAGATACTTTCTATTTACTAATTCATGTCAATGGCACAAAGATGAGATGAAATTCTCTTTAAAGTTGAAAGGTGGTTAGTACATGTCAGCAGGTCAAATAGGAACTGTTTTCCAGTTGGCAGTAAGATAATGCTATTTCCATCAGTCGTTGTAAATAGCTAATAGTTGAATGTTTTAATAAACCCAAAGCTAAAACCAAGAACCCAAGAGTGCTAAACAACTCAGCCAGCCAAACAAAGGAGCTGGCTTGATCTTACTATTACATTTGAAGAATACAAAACAGAGTAATTATATTCATAGTATCTATCATTTGGGTTTTGAAACAATGTGGTAATTCTGTCCATAATATTGGAGTTTCAATCATTCATGGACAAAAGCATAATTTCAGATGCATACCTCAGGCCTGCAAACTTCACACAGGTGCTTAACTTCATGTGTGTGAGTAGTTACACTGAATGCAGAGCTGCAGTCTTCTTCTGCCTTTGGTGGTCAAACTGTTCTTCTATTTCTAATAGTCAGAACTTGTTGATAATCATTACACACAGGATGAGTGATTTTCAAGTTGTTTGCAAAATGTTTGTGTTAATATTTAGATACCTAAATTGCAAGTATTGTCTTTGTTTTTCCCATGCATGACTGAAATGGGTCAATTCAATGAAATTTTATCCATCCTCAGTGTTTCAGGAAAATACAGAAGTATATGTTTCAGATAAAGAATGTACACAAAGGCTTTGCTGAATGAAGCCCCAGTGGATAACAGAGGAGAGCTTCACAATGGTCATGATGATTCTATGTTATTTTATGTATGCACTTATGTGTACATAGAAATATATATTCATGTAGGAAAAGCTAGGCAGTGCACAGACAGATGGCCCCTGTCCGTACCACAGCCACAGGACATGAAATTCCTGTTCTGATAAGAACCATGCTGTCTAAAAATCGAGTTGACCCAGTTTTGATCCTCTTTCCCACAATCTCAGTTTTGTTCTGCAAGCTGGCCTTAAGCCAAAGCCCCGTGTCCAGCAGCCTGCTGCCTGGTGAGCCCACTCATGAGCTATTCAACCACCCTGGCACAGCACCACCTCACCCATTCTCATGGCTTGCAGACATAATCATCCTTATTCACCATGTATGTCATTTGCTCTGTTATGCTGTAGTTGTCTTTTTACACAAACAGTCCCTCTTGACCTCCTGAGACATGGCACCTACTTTTTTTCCCCAGTAAAACCACACGTTACTCAGGAGATGGCAGCAGTCCCAATGCCAAGAGAAATTTCATCCACAGAGGGGCTGTGTGGTTTTCCTATACTTGGTTCATCAAGAACGGATAAGTCATAATTTGTAAACAAAATTGAGTTTAAATATTTATTTGTGATGCTTTCTGCTTCAAGTATCCCCTAAAATGTATCACTTAAAGTCAGCATTAGAAGAAAATGCTATTAAGAGGGCACGAGGTAAACTCATTTAGTTGCTCAAATTGTGTAACACAATGAATGAATATGGTAATGTATCTTCAGAGACCAGAAGTAGATAATAGAGGTGAGCAGAGGTTTTCCAGCTTGGCTTCAGAAAGGCAAAAGTAATTTATCATTCTGTTGAGGTTTTGGAGGGAAGCATTTCTCATTTCTTCTGACTCTACCTCTGAAATTCTCTTCGTTTCATTTTTAAACCATCCAGTTTTTAAGGTTTTGCTTTCTTTTTATTTCAGACAGAGCTCCTATTGAATTCAGGCACACATAGCTTCCCCTGGAGAGGCAGCAAGCACCAGGCACTTTGAGCTTCAATCTTGTGCTTACAGGCTTTAAGGGGCTGCAGCAACCTAGGGGTTGCCTCTCTTGGTCATTCAGCTCTCTTCTCCAGCTAGCATAAGCAGGGTTTGGAAAGAATAAAATCATACTTTTCTCTTTTTTGCTTCTGTTGAAAGGATCAGGGCAAGACTTCAGCTATGATTGGTGGTCTATGAATAACCTCACTCCCTTTCTTTATGGCCACACAAATACACATTATGTCTTTACTACTTACGTGCGTTGTCTGATATGAGCCTATTTTTAATTAATAGAAACAAAGCCCTTTTGACCTTATCCACAGGAAATATTGCCTTATTGATGCTAGCCATAAATTAAGCTAATACATCCTGAGCGTCTAACATATTTCTCTCAGGTAACACTCACTCAAATATTAAACAGGGAGAGAAAATAAGGGAAATCCTATTACTAAACCACTGGCCTCAAGACGGACTCTGTAATTGCTAAAAGGCATATCAGAGAGAGATTTTATTGTGCCATAACGGTTGCAGAAAGTAAAGGATCTGATACAATTGAAACAGAGGACAATTTTAGCAATGCAAAATCTAGTTGCCCAAATGGGAATGTCATCTGATGCTGTAGTGAGGCAAACATCTTCAAAGGAATTCAGTGGAGGAGAGCAACCTTTACAGTGGAGAATAAAAGCTGCTGCACAAATATATACTAATTAACCTTACTAATTTGTCTGTATAATTAGGTAGTCTCTTTGTTTTGCTTTTGTTTAACATCAAGCAGGGCACAGCAGTAGCAATACAAAATATTTTACTTTGCCTTATATATGCTCAACGCTGGCAAACAGTAGATATCGCCTCGCAAATGAGCTGTCACAAATTACTCCTTGTTTGGTGGCGACATCTTTGGTCTACATCATAGCTACAGGAAGCCTAATCAATTATGCTCCTAAAATGAAATAAAAGCTCTATGGTGCCAGGGGCATAGCTCATAAAATTAATTACAAGGCAAGTTTAGATATTGAAGTACCAGTTTATGGAGGGACTCATAACTTTTCATGAGACTTTGACAGGATATTACTCACAAAGATTATGAAAACACAAAAATCATTTGCAACTAGCTATTCAGACAGTGGCTTGCCTCTCACAGCTGTACATCCCAGCCATCACCCAGGGTCTGCCCCTTTCCTTTGTCAAGTACAGACAAAGATACCACACAATACCTCAGTATCATCACCCATGCAGAGAGTACAGAGCAGTCCCCCTTAGCTTACAGCATCAGCTCAGGCAATGTCTCTCCTCTCTGCCTCTTCCTCCTACAATTCTATATTATTTCCTGCAAATTATGGCAATGGGTGGAAAACATAACTAATTTTTAAATATTTTTATAAGACTGGGCAACCCCTGCAATGAGAAAAATGGGATTTTTTTTTTTATTGGCTGCATTGAGGACAAGGCTGCAGGGTGAGCCATGGGATCCCAGGGAATCCAGCTAGGAGTGAAACTTCACAACTGCTCCAACCTCAGGGCACATCCAAGGTCGTGGATATGGATGCCCAAGATAATGAAAATAGGATTACTCAGGCATTGGTGTTTGCTTAACTGTGGAGCATAAAAATATAGAAGGTGAATTGTGACAGATGGCAGATCTTTGGGGGAAACAAGTAATTTTAATGGTAGAAGCAAACAAAGCAAATTGTGGCATGGATTAATGTGGAGCCTTTCATGCAAAGATTGAAAACATGTTGCTAGTCAGCCCACCAAATGGGGGAGAAGGCAGGTAAATACCAATATAATCATTACACTGCTGCCTAAACTGAGGCAACAAAAGGACAAGCACCTTGTTGGTATTACTGCAGCCTGAGGCAATAACGCAGGAATGCCATGGCCAGCAGTGGGTGTGAGCCATTGCCTTTCACTGCCTTGCTGAGTCACCTCCTGGTCTGGCTAAAGCTGTTTAATGAATTGCCTTTATGAAGCTTCAAGACACTGAGACCCATGTAGAACGTCAAATGATGAATAGCCTGCCTCAAAGATGCCATTCATAATCAAATTTTAAATGTAATTCAGCTGAATGGAGTCATTGCTCTTCTGTGTACCATTTACAAGGCCAGATGCTGATCTCTGTGAACAGGCATGCTGCCTTCACCTGAAAGACAAGCTGGGAGCTATCCTGCACCAGAGCTGGAAAGCGAGCTGCACAAAAGCACACAGATTAACTCATCACAGAAGGGGATATGAGAGCAATGAGACATGTGAAACCAGGGTGTGCATAGGTGTGTGCATGTCTGTATATAAGCATCTGAACTTTCAAATGCATTGGCCAGTTTCAAACAGTCAAGATCCACAGGCAGCAATCTGAGAGATACTGTGGTTTTCCAAGTACTGAGTATAGGGAAAACAGGTTGCTGAGCAGGCAAGAGGGGGACCCTATCCATGACCCATTAGGGGAAAAAAATAAACGATGAGCCAAGGCATTGGCCAGAAAAGTTGAAAGTAAAATTTTACAGCAACTTAAAGCAAATAATTCAATTTCCAAGCACAAAGTGCAAGCGTGTTCTTTAAATTATCATTACAGAGTTCCTTGTTACTAAGACTGGGCAATAGATTTTCGTTTAAATGGAGGTCTCCTCAGAAGTGCAAAGGGGCCTTTGGGGAGGTGCAAGGGAGGAAAAATGTAATTTTTCAGGCTCCAAGTGTTCTTTTGTGTTTTATAAACAGCTGAGTGACAGCCCAGTGATTAATAAGTTACATAAATAATTATAAGCGACATGTAGCTGAATCTAGTCCACATTCCAGATATGGTACATTAAATAAAGAGAATTCTGCTCTTCCCCACAGAAGAAAACTTATCTGGCAACAGCAGATAAATCAGAAATGATACTGTTAAAGCACATCCAGCTCTTTGGAGAGACAGCTCATCAAAACCAGAAGTTTCTACTGAACTGACTTTCACAAGCAAATTGTTTCATTTACTTCTGTCCCACCTTGTACTCGTTCAGTATAAAAAATTACTTTCTTCCTTTATTCATCCTCTGTGGTTGAGCTTATTATTTACCCAGAAGTGTCCTTGTGAAGAGTTTTGTGCCAGTACAGCCTCATGCATAGGAAGGTAAATGCTAGTTTGCATTACTGACCCTGGAGTTTATTAGGAGACTTATCAGATGTGTTTAATTGGTCACGTTCTACAGCAACATCAAGAAATTCAAGCTGAATTGGTCCCTCTCCCTTGGATTAGGCACTGAAAGAGATAAAATTAAAGACAGTGCCTGCCTATGTTTTCTGTTCTAAACACACATTTACAGTACACAGGAATCAAGCAATATCTCTTTAAGCTGCTCCTAAGGCTTTTAGAGAACTATTCTGTCTCTTCCACATCAAAATGTAAGAGGATGAAATAGAAAAAAGTTCTCTGGTCCAGCACAGTGCCATGAGGTTAAGAAAAATCCTTGTTTGAAACCCAGCTGTGCCCCAAGGTCTTCTTGTTTTCTGGAAGGCAAGAATGTGACCTCCAGGTGGAGAGTTGTGTGATGGGAGTGATCCCAGTAGTCAGAAAACATTGAGAAGTGTTTTGAAATGTGTCTAAGATGATTTAGAAGCACTAGTTAATGTTCAGCACCTCTTCTTTCCCCGGAATTCTTTTTGCATGTGTTATTCAGGTATATATACGTGACCGTGATCCTCTGGCATACCTCGTCTTCCTATGTGTGCTTCATGCCTTCCTTGCTTTTACAGGGAAAGGGGGTCACACAAGGAGCTACTTTGGTGTGAATTAATTTATGTCGGATTTATATTATAACACTGAATGCTTTTCTATATTTTGAAGTTCTAATGAGCTTGTGGAAATAATAAAGAAGAAGAATTCTGGTAACAAACCCTGTTCTTTTTGTGAATTTCAATAAAACACCTATCATCTGCTATATCATCTTAGCAGATAGTAGCCACATTTCCAAGAAATGTGATTACTTCAGTAATGAAAGTGTGTTTTTAATGACTTAGATTGTGAAATGAGGCATCATTTCCTAGATTCATGGATTTTAGGGCCAGAAGGGACCTAAATGATTATCTACTCCCTGTTCTCCTGTAAAAACGCCACGAATTTTCTCACTGCTGTTCCTGAAGCAAATGCATTGCTTCTAGTGAAGCTGAGCACAGCTCTCTCCAAAATGGATTTAGGCATAGTTCATTTTGTTTAGTGACAGCACTTAAACTTTCTATGTTTACATTAAATTGCATCTCCATTCCTTTTCTTGCACCATTTTAAAGGCAGCTGGTTGACAGCAACAGGAATACTAACATTTGACTCCCAAAATCGTACATAGACATACATAGACACTTATTTAAATAAAATTTAAGCAGAGCATCCCCAGAACAGGAGTACTGCACTGCTATTTTCCAGTTACCACTCTTGGCAGGAGCAGCTCTGATGCTGGTGGCATCATTAGCAAGGGCAGCCACCAGCTTTTTACTGGGCCATGTATTCCTTCAAAATGGGTTGGAGCTGGGATTTGCTCATCAGCTTTTCTGAGGCTCAGAACACACATGCAGGGTATATTTGGTTTTTTGAGGGTTTCTCAAGTAGGAAAGCTTTGACCTAAAAGCTCCTGCCTGGGACCTGAAGCAGAGAGCTGCCAGCACATCTTAATCACGTCTTGCCTCCTCCCTCTCCAGGGTACAAGGATGAACACTCATTCAGCCCTTGCTTTGCAGGCTGTGGCCATGGGCAGGGAAAACATGGCAGCACCTGTGAGATCTTCTATATGAATTTTGTCTTCCTGACTCTCTTTTCTAACTAACCTTGATCTCTTTTTTCCCCCCAGTGTATATAAAGGCCTTCTGGTGGAAATGCCACCTTTAATCTGCTCTTTATACTTCTGCAGTACACGCTCGTGACCCCTATTTCATCTTGCAAACTTCGCCATGACACAACATCAGCTTAATTCCCTCATTTAGGTCCTAGCCAAGCAAAACTCACCTTGTTTTCATCTCTTGTTGTAAGTCATCCAAAGCTCTTCTATGAACTTCCAAGATTTATTCTGTCATTTTAATCTGTCCTGGGGAAATAGATTATCCAAACAGATGGGCATTTTATTTTTAGTTTCTGATTTGTAAGCTGCAGTAAAAGTGGAAAAAATGCAATCTTCAGTAATAACTGAAAATTTCAGGGAAATTCTGATCCATCTTCGTGACTGTATGAGAAATGCAATCAAACAAGGCAAGAGCTCAAAATATACTGGGGAGATATGGGTGAGAAGGGAACATTTGCTTGTTTATTATGGCAGAGAACTACTGTGCAGAATAACCCTCTTTCTCCTAAGGCTTCAAGTTCATTGCAGAAATAAAATCTTCCAGCAACTGCTGGAGATGCCATATAACCACATCAAGTGTCCTCTGACTCCTTATATGCTGGTTTTGTGGCTGGTTGAAAAATGAACCCATGGATGAATTTCAAATGTTTCTTTTTGTCTTACCGTACTGCACATCATAATACTGCGCCATTAAAAGTAGCTTTCAAGAGAAAAGCCCAAAAGACAACACGCTGCAGATCATGTGCAGATTGTTATAACCCCTTCAGTCGCATATTGCAGTTCTTAAAGGTTTTAACTTTAGAGACAATGAATGGATCTTATAAAAATGAGCACCATAGAAATAACTCATCCGTCAGTAATGAAAAAAAGAGAATGATATAATTTCTATTTGTCAGGGTATAATGATGTCACCACTCATTTATCCTCTGCACTTAAAGGTTGAAGCTGTTCAACAAATCTCTCCTGAGCCACATACATCTGTTGCTTTAATGGTGGCTATAGCAAAGCTTTCTGATTAGTTCACACATCATTCATCAGTTAGAACAGAAGGTAGAAGTTATTTTTCCCTACCCACAGTGCTTCATTAAAAAAAATAACCTTTAATGAAATGAACGACAGCAGAATCAAGAAATAAACAAGATGAGAGACGGTGCCTTAGCAGAACACTCTTTGAAGAACTCTTTCACTCTTTCCAACTCTTTCTAGAGCAGAGAGAAATAAGGAGATATGGGCAGAGGGGGGCTTAACATCTGGCACAAACACAGGCTCTTCTGTGGCTCAACACAGTGGCTGTTAGTACAACCAGATACATATGCTACTTTACAAGCCACTTACAAAAGAAATTACAAAGCAGAGTAATTCCAATTAACCAATTCCAACAAATTCCAACCAGGAAGCTGAGCAATTTGTTCAGATTTTCATACCAAACTTTAGCTGAACAATTTTGGTTTTATATACTGCATATGCTGAGAGAGCAGCACCAACTAAAGAGACCCACTGTGCCTCTGCTGCCCACCCCCCAGTGCAAATGACATTCAGCCTTATCTCCATGCCCTATAACACTGCAGGTAGGGAAGGCTTTCCTTGAGGACAGGTGACTGTGACTGCCTTCAGGGAGAGAATGAGACCTGAATCCAGATTCCCCATTTTCTATGAGTGTCCTAACCACTAAGCTATTGGGTAGTCGGCACGAATCTAGCCCAAGGCTTTCTCTTACAAGGGACATAAAACTAATTACTTCTATTTTGTTTGTTTTTCTGTTTGCATCTCAAGTTGGATGTTTTGTGTTTGATGAATCCATTTTATTAGGGCAGAGGCTGAAGGAAGATATTTGTTTTGCCATGTAAAGTAATAATAATAACTACTGATTCAATCTAAATTGAATTCTTTTTCTTCATTTGGTTTGTCCAGCAAAGCAAAACATTAACTTGAGCAAATACTTCAAGTCAGGTATTCATTTGGGAAGCAGTTGCTGCAATTACAAAGGTAGCTGCCCTACCTATTGTGTCAAATAGGGTGAGTAGCTTCGGGTACAGTCAGATTGCGGTGATGAAAATAGATGTATTTTCATTTACCTGGAAATAGACCTGGAGTGGCTGCAGGGCCAGTTACAGCACTCCAAGGACAGTAATGCACTGCAGTGGGATGGGAAGGTGGGCAGCCCCAGCTGCTCCTCACATGGATCCCCAACAGCACCGCAGGCTCTTTGCTTTGCTTCCACTGTAGCTTCCAATGTACTGCAGTGGGCACTGCTGGGCGCCTTGTGCATTGAGGACACGCTATGCAATTCCGTACATGTCCCAGGTTTTGGTCTCAGCTAGACCAGCTTTGCAGAGCCCTGTTCCCATCATCTTAGTGACTTCTCACAGCTGTCCAGACTGCGGGTCAAAGAAGGTTTTTTCTTCTCACAGTGCCACCAGTAGCATCAGTATAAACCCTGAACTCATTTGTTTCCCACTAGAACTTCATCAGTAGTAATTATTTCAGCAGAGAGGAGAAAAATCAGACTGGATACTGACCCCACCACCTATTCAGTGGAAAAGATACAGGATTGTGCTCTAAGCTGCTGACTGCCAGGGCACGATCAGCCCAGAAGCAATCTCCTTTTCAGCAGCAGCAGTCAACAGCTTTGGTATATGGCACTCATCTGCAGCCAGAAAACACTTCCAGGCTTTTGCCAGCATCCCTGTGACTGTCAACCCTATTATAGCCCCTGCGCTGGCTTTGCAGAGCTACAGCAGACTGTGTGAAGTACACAAAATCTGTACAAGCTGGGGATGGATGTTCCATTGTTTCATCATGCTTATGTTGGTGTAAATTGATGGGAAATTAGAGCTGGAGGCAGGACTTCTATTATTGACTTTGATGCACAAGGCAGCAGTCTTGATTTTCAGTTTCCAAATTGAATCTGCTAGGAGAAACAGTCAGCAGAATCAAACCAGCAGAGAAGCTGGCTATCTATTTTGTTTATAGTCTCACTTAGTTAGAAAGCACAGTTTATGATCCGAGTAGCTGCAAGGCTGACTGTACAGTTGTCAGCATTCAAAACACTGTTGCTGACTCAGTCCAGGTTCAGTTTTGCCACCCTTAGGAGAGGCATCCAGGGAAACCCTTGGTACAGGCTGCCATAGATTCTCCCTGTGTGATCTCACTGGTGAGGTAGGGATGGGGTGGAGCAGGAGATGAGATGATCCCATTCACTCCACTTCTCAGGCTGCCACACAGGAAAAGTGTCTCTCCTTGCAGAAGGAGCACAACTGGATCCCCACGTGTACTCTCATGGGCTGCAGGCAGAGTGGGATTGAGAGGATGTCTCTGGCACCATTTCCTTCATGACCAAATAAAGGACAGACAGAGGTGTACCCTCACAGTTTGAGCAGAGATGAGCAAAGCCATGACCTAGCCACCTCCCTGAGGTCTGTGGTTTCAAGCAGTTGTCAATGTCAGCCTGTGACTGAGGAGGTTTGATGAGTCAAGATGTTGTAAATCTTCTCCATTTCTCAATCACATTCATGGCCACAGGAGATGACCACAACCACTTCTCTCTTCTGAAACATGCAATGAAGCAAAGCTTGCTCAGGATCATCTCACACTTCCTGGCTTTATGCAATGCATTAGTTAATCCCACATTAGCATGGGGATGGACTTCCTCCCGTTGTGTATCTTCTTCCATCCATCATTTCTATTCTTTTTAAAGTTGCTTAGAAAAAGCACTGTTTCCTATTGATCAGCATTATGCCCATGGGTTATGTATCTAGAGTAGACTGCACACAAATATGATATTCTAACACTGATTGCTCTTGGTTTGCTCCCATTTGTTACCTATTGATTTTCAGGGCTTTGGTATATATGACCATGCATGCAGTTAGTAAAGCCCCTGTGTCACAGTGAAATGACACAGGTTAAACAGTGCAGTGTATTTGTGCCTGGATGTGTGTATGTGCAATCTGTGAATTTCAAGAGCTATAAGCACAAGCTCGCCTGTACAAGATACGTTTGAAGAGCTGACATTAAAGGTAATATGAAAGTTCAGAGGTGCAAAATAATTTAAATGCACAGAAGAGGTAGCAATAATGTTTCTAAACCCAGGCAGTGAATTATGTATATAAGAAACATTAAAAATGCAAAGCTGACTCTATTTGCATTTGGAATGCCCCCTAGCTGTTACCAAAGAGGAGGAAATTGCTTTATGCTGGATTCAAGGGCATACTACTTAGTGCTGTATTTAAGTCAAGGAGGAATATCACTCATTTTTATTCTACCACTTAACTTGGGCTTATGTAATCTGTCTGATAGCCGAGTCAGTTGTCTTGCGTTATTTTCTATCACAGAAAGAGAATATATAATTCAATCATTAAACCTTTATTTTCAACCGGTTCTGAGATCCCTCAAAACCATATTTGTTCATGATTTGTCATCAGTCCAAGAGGATGGAAATATCAATACTGGGCTGTCCTTTCCCAAATCACTTTTGAGTAATCACGGGACAAAATTCAACTTATTCACCAGTTGGGGAATACATAGATGATGTGGAACAATCGAATGACACCTGGTTTATTTGGCGGTAAGGTATCACTTCAGGGCACCAGGATCTAAAACCGGAAGCCTGGTTCATCTAAATGAACTTAAACCTTGCCTAGGATGAAATTTGTGAGTGAAAACTGCCTTTCTTGGCCCTCACTCCAGCAGCAGTGACTGTGGGATGGATGTGAGCAAGTGGCATGAATAAGCCCATGAGCAAATGGCTCTGTCTTTAATGCTAAGTAAGGATTTAGGCTTGCAGGTGGTACTGAGAAAAAGGTCTCGTATGCTGCTATCAGGATATTTTAGCTCACAACATCAGTAGGTTGTCAAAACTGACCTTACCTGATGTCAGGAGAGTCATCTCAGGTGTAATTCTGGAGTTCTCATAGGATCAACTGTTTTCCTGAGAAGACCAGGTACCTCCTGATCTTTTCCCTCTCCCTCAAAGAACAACAGCTATTGCATGGGTTCGGTCACTTTTACACAGAAGGACAAAAGATGGTAGAAGAATTGCAGCTAAAGCCAGGAAGAAAAACACTGGAGATTAAATTCAGATACGGGAGTAAGAAACTTCCATTAAAAGAGACATTGATGTGAGTCAGTGTAGCTCACTTTAGGGGCAAAGCAGAGCTGGAAAAGTGAACATCTCCTTAATGAATATCAGAAACATGGGGGCAGGAGACAGACAAATCAGAGGTCATGTGTTGTATCACCCGTGTCAAAAAGAAGCAAGAAAATAAATGAGACTTGCAGGAATAGACTAAAGCCATTAGAACAGGGATGGCTGGAAAGGAAGGGCTGCGCACAGGGATAGAAACTAGCAGCGTGTCTGCAGAAAGCAATGAATACTGGATTCACTAGTCTGGTAATTTCTGTAACAGAGGACTTCTGGCAGAAATGGCCTTTGTTTGTGTTAGGGGTGAAAGAGTGGTGGATTACACTGTGTGGGGCAGTGTGGAATAACAGGGACAACTGCTCCAGAGAAGTGGTATTACAGGATGGAGGTCTGAAGCACGCACTCTGATGGGAATCAAGAAGTATCCATGGAGAAGCCCAGAGGAAGAATACTGTTAATGCTTCAGCCTGACATATTTTGTTTAATATTAAAGGGCAAACTTATGCTGACTGTTAAATCGATATCAAATCAAGACTGGAATGTTTTATGATCATGGACAGTGAACTCCTTACTGCTGGAGCCATAAATGATGTCACATTTCAGCAGTCCTGGGGCTGCCAATATTCGGGCCAGAAATGCCCATTTTAATTAAAAATTTTAATCTTAAAGACAAAGCGTCACTTGGTGACAGTGAGAAGTACTCCTTTGTGTTCCTCATGTGCTTTTGAGGCTCTGTGTGGAGCAGAAGACAGTCTATGTCCTGCTCAGCACCATCCCATCCCTGTGGCAAGGCCCTGCCTGAAGACAAACCTACAATTTACACTGTCAGAACAAGTCTGTTGTAAGAGCTGAGGAGAGCACAGGTCTTGAGATGTGAAGGATGGCATTTGGGTGTGAAGGAATGCCACGTACTTGTGTATAGCACAACCCCAAAGTATGCTGTGCACTTCAAACATAGCTTAACTGGGATCAGGACGTCCACTCCTTTATATTCCTCCCCAATACCACTGAGCAATGTAGCATGTGCTTTAAATCAGTAGTGCTTAGTCTGACTTTGCTATTATTTTTGCTTGGCATGGGCTGGACCCAGAATCCTCTAAAGACAGGTGTATTCTGCATCTGTGTCTTTGAATCAGCTCCCAGAGGATGAATTTTATCCAGGATTTCATAGCCTGGAATGATTGAAATCAACAGAGACCTTTGCCACTTTCTTATTTATGTTGCCCCACTTGGTGAGTACATGCCAGTGACTGGGAAGGCAGCACTACAAGGTCATTTTTTATACCTTTGAAAGTGAAGCATTATTTAGGCACGTGTCAAAACTTTCACAGGTCTTAAGGATTAAACATGAGCCACAGGTGTTTTCTCAGGGATGAAAAGGTTTGTTGGCATGGGGGGATGTTGAAGTAATGTCTCCCATAAATCCAAAGACTGTCTGGAGGCCTGTGAACAGGAATGTCAGGAACTGACTCCCTCTTGCTGTACTCCAAATCTGCGCTGTAGATCCACAAAGACACAGGAACATCAGGATCTCATCACCGTAAGGTCCATTCCCAGGTCAGGATTCCCTGCGCGGCCTTTGACAGATGGCCGACCGCAGCTGAAATCAACTCACCCTGTTCAGTAAACCTTTCCCAGCACAGTGACAATTACAAGCTCTCTTCTGCTAGATCAGTCACCTTAGAGAAATAGCAAATTTGGAAGAGATTTCATCAGACAGAAACAATGTCAACTCAGAAACTTTGCATTGCTCTGGTCTAGTAAGTCACTCAAAGTAGCTGAGTAGGGTTATTTTGCTGTTGTGAAACACATCTGTGTTTATCCACCGAAGTAGCGTGAATAAGGGGGGTTTGCTTAGCTCTTTGTCTTCTTCAAACAGACAGAAAATATCCCCTCTGCAAAATTAATGCCTGCTTGTAAGTTCTAAGGCTAGCTGTATCCTTGGCTTTTAAATTTGCCCCAGATCTGTCAAAATTGCTTTCACAAGCGCAGGTTGACATAATGATAATGAAAAAAAGACAGTTTCTAATTGGAGTGGGACATATGTTATAGTCATGCCATTTTACAAGGGGAAAGTTATGTTTTCTAGTTCATATGTTATGATAATTCCCCTTGAGAAATTACATTGTTTCTCCTAGATCAGATCTTTACCTACATGGTGTAGGTCATCTTGCAGTAAAGAACTGGAAATATTCTGGGAGTTTCCACAATAAGTTTTTGTGGAAGAGCTCATAGGTTAACATATTACACATGCTCCGTGGGGGGCGTTCAACATCTACAGCAAGACATGCCTGGTGTATAATTAACATCTCATTTTACCTCTGCTTTTCAGTTCAGAAAACTGATAAAATATGTTTAGCCAGAAAATAATTTTTGCACATCTCACAAGTAAGGAGTGGAGTTTATTCAGAAATTTAATAAAAAAATCCACCTTTTACTTCTAAGAACTATTTTTTTTTTCCTATGAGCAGGCGTCTTCCACCTTTGCCCAACATAATTTGTACTAGATACTCTTTGACTAAGAACACTGAATAAAATAAGCTGACAATCCAATGCAGCGTGATCATCCTTATCAGTAATAGAAGAATATTACTTTTAATTACTTTATTTGAAAATGGCAATAATGTCCTATTAACCTGGAAATTAACTTTGGACAACTGTTCCTATGAGATAATATATGTAATCTATTTCATTGAAATCTCTGTCTTTATGTGAATAGCTTTTACCTAATTTTGTTGGCTGCAAATGGGTCCCCCCTATTTCATTTAAATGGAGACAGAAGTAAAAGGAATGAAAAGTTTCACCAGGAGATCCAGGTCTTTGCCTTTTGTCTGTATGAAAAATCCTTTTCCTCACAGTGTAAAGGTTACTCTGTAAATTATGATAAAACTTTTATCTAGCAAAGTTCTCTGTCTTTCCAGCATTAGCTGCCCTGGCTATGCCAGGAGCCAAGGGCCATGAATGACAGGCAATACCTTCACTGATTTGATCTGGTACTTGCAGATCTGCGCTGTTTTACAGGGTATTTGAACACATTCAATAGCAGAAGCCACAGTGCATGCATTGATTCAGCAGTAGCAATGCTGACAACGTAATCCTGACCTGGTGCTCGCTGCACCCTGACTTGTGTGCAGGGATGGAAGCTGCTCCTTGATGTGAAATACAGCACAAGAAACTCAGTGTTCCTTCTACTCGCAGGGTCCCCCAGCTTTGAATCCCTTTTCTTTCCCCTGATTTCCATTTAGCCAAGCTTTCCTCATTCCCAGTGTCAGGTCAGCTTTGACACAAGTCAGCATATATTTCCTCCAGGGTCTCTCCTATAGGTGCCTATAGGTGGTCTAAACAGGTCATGGAGAACATACTGCTACATGGCGAATACAGTGAGATTGCACAAGGAAGGCAGTGTGACTACAGCCTCCCCTGCTTTCCTGCTCTCCACATGAGACTGATAATCCCCGTGACTATTACACCATCTAACACTCCAGTGAAGGAAATAATGTTCTATGATCTCCATTCAACAAAATTCTTAAATACCTGCTTAAGATGTATGCCTTGCTGCCTCTGGAGTCAAATAGATTAGTCATGTTCTTGCAGTTAAAACACATGCATGAGTATTTAATATGTTTTAATGGTTCTGTGTATTCATTTGTCTGTTAAATGGCTGCAGTCCTGGACGTCCCCACTGGAAACAGGATGAAACTCATACATCAGATGCCTTCAGTCCACCAGACTGTTCCTAGATGGGGGAGGGAGAGGAGGGAGAAAGGGTGCTGGTGGTGCATAAGCAGAGATTTTGTATCATGAGACAATAGGTAGTTATAATTTTTTGTACATTGATATGAAGTACTCATATTGTTATTTCTCTGAAAGAATGCTTTGAGGAACCATTAAGAAAGGGAAATCACAGCTGTACTTGAAATGCTGTTTCACTGCTCTCTCCACTCTCCATGTTGTGCAGCAGACCACAGATGTGGTTGTGCACAAATTTATAACCCTCAAGATGGACTTTCACCATGTATTTTAATTTTCAGCATCTGGATCTTCTATATTCTTTAATCTATTAAATAATTTTCATAATATCACCTCTTTAAAATACTGATTTTATTCTGAGCTTTACCAACAATAAATAGTCTGGCTATCACTGACCTAAATGAATCCTAATTTAGGTAAATGGTCTTTGTTCACACTTAATTGCTGAACAGAACAGCAATCAACACATTTGCTTCTATTGGAATAATTTCATTCAGTAGCAGCTTCAAGAGTTATAATTCTTTAGGTTACACTAAGTAGAACACAACATTATTTCACAGCAAGTTTGTCATTTCAACAATGTACCTGATTAAACAACCTAACAACCTACTATGTAGTGCAAGAGGCAGCTTCTACAGTGCAGGCACTCAGGGTGGCTGTAGACCTCCCTGAACCAACCACTTAAGATGATTTGATAACTGCGTTGCATATTAAAGCAGCATGGGTAGCTAGAGCATACCAACCAGTGAGGCCCAAAGTATTCTACCATAAAGTGCCATATGGTTATTTACAAATGTGAATGCAACTTCTATTAAAATTTTAAGATATTTCTGTTAATAGGATGCCATAGAAAGAGTTGTACAGAGTGTTAGTCTTTATTTTAGAAGCAAAGTAGAAAAGAACACTGTCCTTGAATTAAACTGGAATAGATATTGGTTTAATTGCATTGCTAATGTCCCTTAAGTCTGAGCAGTAAGAACTTTCTCAGCAAAGAAGAGATTCACAGTCCATGCCACTGGACTTTGATTCTGGTCAAAATATTAACAAATGAATTCACTAGCTGAGACAGTGGTTTGGGCACCATGTACCCTAAAGTTCCATTCAGAGGATGTCTTGAAGCACATGTACTCATTTAAGAACTGCAAAATGTTCTCCTTACATTAGCTTCAGTGGATTTATTTGCATACTTGAAGTTACAGGCATGCTGTGGTACTTTGTTTTACCTGAAGACTATATGTGATGGGAACATCCTATTCATTCTTTGTTGCCATAATTATACAACCATCACATAAAACCTCTGCCCCCATCAAGTGAGCTTCAAAGCAAGAACTTAGTGCTGACTGATTCTACTTCCAGGTACCTGTCTTCACAGCCAGACAAGCCTTCATTATTTATTTTATTCATTGTCTAATAATATTTTAATATTTACAGTCTCTACTCAAAGAAGTGAAGGCTTTCCATACCAGGGTTCTGTCACTGCTCATCCGTGGCTGAATTGCCATTGAATAGAAGGCAGTGGTCTCATCAGCTTCCCTTAAAGGAGGACTGGGACCCCAAGTCAGTCACTGTGTATGAAATATACATCTCTTTAGTTTTCCCCTTGCCCTCTCAGTCTCCCAGTATGAAATTAGGAAAAGCATTTCCTCGTATTTCTTATGTCTGTATGTTATATCACTTAAGCCTGCGTAATAACGTTCTGGAAATGGCTGGCTAACAACTGCCACAGCACAAGCAAGTAGCTTTGATCAATCTTAAATCCTCATCCCTTGACACTTTAATCAAAATAATTTAAAATTCTATTAAGCACAATATGCGGAGCATTAACACTGTGAACCAGTGAGCAGTTAGAGCAGGAACGCTGAGTGATATGTCTGAATAACAGCCTTGTTAGAAAGGCTATCATCTTTTGCTCCTTGCTGAATCATCAGCGATGATAGTGGCAATATCACTCTTTCATTGCTAATGTATGGCTCAAAGGATCTGACAAGGAGCTAAATTTCTGATTACCTGGGAGAAGCCGCTTTACTGAGGTGTAAGTAAAATCTTCTGTCCTTTAAGACTGAAGTGGATTCTGGAGATGCCCATCATCCAGGAGCAGGGATAGTAACCAGCCAACCAACATTATTCCTGCTGTGCAATTCCCCAGCCTCTCCAGTCTAGCTTCTACCAGCTCATTTCATACAGATCTGCTGCTCTGTCTTGAGGTTTCTTCTCTTTGTTACTGTTTGTTTCTCCATTGTTTTTCTAAACACCAGAATCCAGCATCCCAAAGGAGAGAACCAAAAGGCTCATACACCAGCCACTGGGCAACTGCCATCTCCCAGCACAGTTACCATTTAAGAATTAAAAACACTTAAATGCCTTTCAAAGCTTTGTACTGACTAAATGTTCTGATACTGACCCAAATGTTTTAGAGGATGTGGGGTTTTGTTTCTGCTGGCAATGCAGATGTCCATCTGGATAATGACAAAGGAGGGTGGATGTTCTGAGTTGATCTTGGCTGTGCCTCTGTGGCCAAGCCCATCACGAGAAGTGCACACAGAAATCACAGACACCGTCACAAGACCCCTTCCTTTGGACTAGAGCTCTGGTTTTATTTGTGCAATGCCTTAGGCACGCAGATTTGAGGTAAAGTTCATATCTCAGGAAGTACGTGCATACAAAACCTCATTTTTGTTTTCTTGTTTAAAATAGAATGGGGTAGATTTAGGTGATGTCTCCAGGCCCTTTCAACCCAATTTTCTAAAATTCTATGAAACTAAAAAAACCCTGGCACCTACCCAAAACACAAACATATTTTTCCTACTACATTATAAATGGGCCAATACTTACACATAGATTGAATCATGAATGGTAATAGAGAGGAATTTCATAAGAAATGAAAGAAAAAGGAAAATTACAATAATTAACTAGCTGTGACAGAAAGTGGAGGAATTCCTGAATGCTGTTTGTGTAATGCAAAGAATCCTTTGAAGCAGCAGAACACATTTCCCAAGTCATACTTGGGAAATCTGGTTATTACAGTCCTATGTATATGAGAGAATTAAAAAGCCAAAATAAGGTTAAGAAAAGCTTTGAAAACTCAAGAAACTCACAGGAAAAGCCAAATTAGCTGCTAAACTATCTCAACTATTACATTGCATCTTTGCCACCGGAGTATACAAACAACAATCTCCCTTGAATTGTTTGCAAAGAGTTAGATCAGCGACTGTGATTATTAAAATCCAAACCTGTGAACACAGGGAGCTTTTTAGTACAGCAAGTGAACTCATTACTAATTCCCCACTGCCAGAACACATGCGTGTGTGAGCATGGCCTCTCATGTAGTTTTTTCTTTCCCAGTAAAATCTGGTAAAAAGCTGCTTCACTAGGTTTTAAAGCCCACTGGAGGTGCTGTACATTAACTGAGAAGACTGATCAACCCATACAGTATTAAAAAGACATTTGTAGACTCATTTAATCAATAATGTACAGTATTAGTGTGCAATTTAGATCGAGAGAAGACAGCTGTAAGACTATGATACATCAGCTAATGAAAATCAGAGTGTGATTCACTTAAGTAGAGAGGCCAAGAGGCAGCTTCTTAGCTGTGGTGGGAATAGTGATGGTAGCATGCACTCCTGGGTCTCTGAGGCCATACCCCAGAGGAGGATTTCTCCCAGAGCAAAGGTCTGAGTGAGCTCTCTCTCATGCAGCATCTTTTCCATGTGTGTAAGCAAGAAATTTCTGAGCCACAAAAGCACCAGGTTTCTAAAAGAGTCAGACAAGATGACAAAATTTGACCTTGAAACATTTCAGAGGTTGACAGCCACCTGGGATATGTCAACACACACATGAGCCTGATCTGAAATCCTGTCTGATTTCAAGACTCAAGAAAGAAGGATTTCTTTGTGAAAAGGAGCAAGAAGAGGAAATTCTGCACTGTCCACATGAATTACTCTAAAGCTATATAGGAAACCCATATGATAGCTTTCAGTGCCATTCTACAGAAGTGGTTATTCAGTCCTAAGGGCTGTCTTTTTCTTTTATACTTGGACCTTTCTTAGTGCTAGAAAACTCACAGTTCCCTTTAGGTGTGAATTCCACTCCACAATGGGCCTAGCTGGCCTTATGCTCCCATTCCTGAATCAGTTTTGTGTAACGAGCAGCCTGCCATGCAGGACTGGGAAAGTGTAGAGAAACAGTGGTTACGTGCATCACTATCCCTAATGCACTGTGCCTTGGGGTTAAAACCTGCTTGGAGCATCCCAGGACTTTCAGCCAGGATTGGGACCAGCAAAAGAAGCAGGATTAGATACCTATAGCTGGCTCTTCTTCCCGTCTTCTTTCCATCTACTTCTTTACACCCCAAATATAAACCTCGCAGCCTGTTTAGAACCTATTCACAAGTTTATATAGATTTTCACAGACTTTCTCTACCCAAGTGCTTGTTTCATTAATGAGGCAGATACATTTCAATGTGCAGAACATGCCAGGCTCTTGGCAGTGACAATCGCTTCATAGATGCACCATCTGCTGCTCTCCGGTGTGACCGGTTACCTACTCTTCATGGCACATTTCTTTTTGCTGGCTGAATGACTCCCAAATCCATGAGGTGCTCTTTGAGAAAGCTGTGTAGAATCTCCTGATGTCAATACTTATGCAAACACATATTTCCATGAGAATAGCCTTGCTCGTCTTCATGTTCTCCTATGGAAGTGTGATACTTCTCCTGTCTGCAATTTTTGCTAGCAGGAGTCTGCTCCTTCCATTTGTAGGGAGGCACAGATAAAAGACTATCATCTTCTACCACCAGCGCTGACGAAAGTAGCTGTGATTACAATATATGAACTGACAGAGATGGGAGCTTGGATAAGAGGGAAGACTTTCTGTATTTCCTTAATCTTCTGCATAAATCACCACGTGTCTCTCTGTTGTGCCAAACATCACAACTATCTTAAAGGGAGGAAGCAGGGAGGGCAGGTAGACAATGATTTTTCTTGCACAAGAAAGCAGGGATTCGGACTGTTATTAATACAAGTTCAAAATAATTGGGGGAAACAAAATCACAATCATAAAATCTCAAGTTTTCTGACATGTTCTGTAATCACTAATTCTTGGTAATGTTCACTGTCTTACTTTACATAAAATCACTGCTGATACAAGTTTAGTTTTATGTAATACTCCATATGGTGGATTCATAAAAACCTCCTACAGGGAATATCACCATAAACTACCATTTTCTACTATAAAAAATAACCATTAAAGTCCAGACATGCACAAACAAGGTAATCTGCCATAAATTCTGAAATGGTAAAAACACTACAAATGTAAATGTATTCAACTCCCATTGCAATGCATGTAATTTCCATAGCTTTAATAGAAATCCTGCAGTTGCAGTGGTTTGGCGATGGGTTATAAATATAGTAGGAATGAGTCAGCATGCAAATCCCTTCTGTGGAAAACAATTTGAGAGATTTTATAGCCCAAAGCTGTTTATTATTTTGTAAGAACAGTAATGCAAGTTCATGCTCAAAACCTGCTGAGAGAAGAATTTGCAAACCATCCTATTACAGAACAGGCAGGAAAAAAGCATAAGACCTGTGTAATAGCACTGGGCTAGAACATTTTCACATCCCCATTTAGCTGATTTTTTCTTTTTCCTTATGTACTTATTGGGCTCCTTGTGAGATTATCACTATGTTATCACTATTATCACACTGATAAAATGAGAGCACAGCTAAGGCTTGGGATTTCATTTATCAGTTAATGCAACAGTCCTTAAAACTGCAGACACATGGAATAAAAAAGAGGTTTCTGGAAGCTTGTTTTAGATAAAGGAATTGCAATTAATTTTTAAAGATTTGGGTTGCTTTTTGTTTGAGTTTTTTTTTTTCAAAATATTTTTCTGTTGCTGTGAATAATAATAAGGAGAGAACGTATTTCTGATGCTTCCAACCCCCTTCATACCCAGCTGACTCAAACATTTCTGTTATACATAACAGACTGCAATGAACAAATTCTATAAACATGATCTAATGATGTTGCCTAGGTATGCTAGCAAGTGCAGAAAGCTATTTACTTTCAAGGCTGTCTCCATTATGCATTTCACACAGCAGAGAAACACTTTTGATGCCAATGAATAAATAACAAGGCAGGTTCTGCAACTGGACTAGGGCAGAAGGACATTTCCCAGCCCTCAGTGCCCTGTGCCAAGCAAAGAACTTCTCTGGTGTGGTCCTATACAGTGCAATGCTGGCCCAAGGCCATATAGATACCAGCTAGGCTAGTGCTAACAAAGCCAGCTGCATAGGGCTACACTGGGTTACACCACTCATAAGCACAGAAATCTGAGCTACTTGGGGCTTTCAGACCTCTCACAAATCTAGGCAGAACATATGTGTTCACTAACTTTTGTGGATTAAATAGAGCTGTCAGTGTAGCTATAAGGATTACTTTTATTGACCAGGACCATAAAGTTGCTACTGGAAGTGAATGAGTTTTACCAGTTTACCTGGAGTCTGGGAGAACAAAAATTACAATTAAGTCCAAATTTATCTATTTATTTGTTTATTTTAACATTTCAAACACAATTTGATAGGAAAATGCAAGCAAAGTGTATAGATTACAAGGGCAGTTTGCATGGAATGTTGTAGGGTTGTTTTTCAAAGCAACAGAAACTATGATTTTTTTGGATCAGTTTAAATCAATGGGGGCTCATCTGATTGCTGCAATGCTTGGTCAGAGTTGTCACTCAGGTTTTCCATGTTCCTGCTTCTCTTTGTAGGCTGGACACCTTTGCTAAATTATCCTTCCTGTGCAACCTCCCCATCTACTGATTGGCACCAAGTGAGTCAGATACCCTCAATATACCATAACAGGTATGGCCTCACTCAGAGAAATTCACACTGCAACCCGAATGAAATGCTAAATAAGATTTGCAAGATGCCATTCAAATGGAGCCAGAAGAAAAAAAATCTGATTAAATTTGATTTAAAAGAAAAATCAAAGTATTCGGACTCAAAATACTCATGTTTTGTTTTCATCAGATATAGTCTAATTTTGACATTTTAGAGCTATTTTGAACATTTTCTTATTTTGAATTCTTAGACTGGCTTGGGAGAAATAGTGGAATTTTTTGTAAACTGGCTGCACAATGAAACATCTAAAATACAATTATTCACTTTTAGTCAAAATGAAGAATATAACTTAAGTCAGCCAGATAGTGAGGAGATATAGAATCATAGAATAGTTAGGGTTGGAAAGGACCTTACTCTCATCTAGTTCCAACCCCCTGCCATGAAATAAATAACATAATAATGTATATAAATTATATATATAGTATAATATATAATATATATAAATTATATTTATAATAATATAGATAAGAAATATCTATTTAGATTAAGACACTGATTTGCAACCCAGATATGCAGCAGTCACTGTTATAAAAAGCCAGTTAAGCCCAAATATATAAAATACATATAAAAAGCCTAAGTTATAAACTTAGCCAACACTGGAAAACAGTCATTCCTATGCTATATCTAATTTCCACATTACTTAGAAAAATTAATTTTTCACTTAAAACCCAGTACAAGATTCCTTTTTAAGAACTTTCAGTTCTAATTTTTTTACTGTCTCAAAAGTATCATGGCCATATATCAAATCTAAATAACAATGTTTGAGACTAAAATCAACAAAGGCCACATCTGTAAAATGTATCCAAAATGAAAGGAGCAGGAAGCCTCCATTTTCTATAAGCAGCTAACATTTCCCTGTCTAAATAACCACTATCATTACTGTAATTTCCTTCTCCAGTTTAAAAGAAAGGCATCTTTCCATATGCAGGAGAGAGTAAGTAGGACTTTTTCTATTAATAAGAATAACAGGTCTTGGACTATTCCAGTCAAGCACTGATCCCACATTTAATTATATTATTATTTTCCTAAAGAACGTATTTTCCCAGCAGTAGGCAGAATTGCATGAAACTCTATTTTCCCTCGTGGCAGCGTGAACGCTGACTAACCCCATTGCTACCAACAGGACAGAGAAAGTGCAATAGCAGAAATCTACATTAAGAGCTGAAAGTCACTAAAGTCATTGACACTCAGTTTTCCACTTCAGCTCCCAAATTCAATGAAATTTTGCCCAAACTTTGATCCATTTTGCACTTCTGCACTTCGCTTATCACAGCCCTGCTGTAAATAACCACACAATATTCCTGTTCTCGGGTAATAAAAGACATGAGGACACAAAAAGCTGCAGGTTGAAACAGCTCACAGGTGACCTTCTCCTCCAGTTCCCTATTTTCTTGCAGATAGCTGAACCCACAAGAGCTATATGTAACCAACCCCTCTTAGATCTTTAATTTCTGAATAAAGTCAGGGCATGCTGGTGCTGACATCCAAAACTGCACCTCACTGAGCAAGTTTTGAGTTACTTGTCACCAACACCAAAACCAGATGAACAGAATAGCAGAACTTCAGTTGTCCTCATCAGATATAAAACCACATAAAATCCCATGTATTTCTAGAGCTTTCTGAGGGTGAAGCAGTCTGCCTGTATAAAACATTTAAAAATATAAGGCCTGTGGCCAAATCTTCAGTTGCATGAAGCTCTGTTTTAGAGCAGCTCAGGAGACAAGAAGGCAGCTTTGAGCCAGTTTCGACTTTCTTTCCCTGCGGTGCCCAGAACTAGTCTGTATTATGCTGGGCTCCTCACAGGACTGCCAGCCTGGTGGAGCACCAGGAGATGTGCTGTGCACTAGCACTGCCTCTACCCTTGACAGCCACACTTCTTGTGCACCTCTTGTAAGCACTGCCCTGCCTCCCTGCAGGAAGGCAGGAGGCAGAGAGCAGAGAGGTGCCACTGCTGCCCTTCTGCCACCTCAACATCCTTCTGAACCAGGGCCCAGGATATGAGCTCTTGAAAGCTGTACCACAGGGTGTGCATTTGCAGGAAGATCCACAAAGGTATCCCAGTTACTGACACATCCAACAGACCAGTGCATAAAACCTAGGCGTATGCATAAGGGAGCAAGATGCCTGAGGATAACTCTGTTGCATAGGTGTAGATAAGGTCACCCAGAGGTTCCCTGCAGATGTGGAAATAGCAAGACACACTCAGAAAGGTCTTTGGGGATTCTCCTTTTAGGGTCTGTTATTAGCCCTGCTATCTGTTAATGCTGCATCTTTCCACTGCAAGAGACTTCAGCAGAAAGCAGGCATAGACATGAATCTGTCCCTTACAAATTTAACCTCAGTTCTCTGAGCTGGGCTCCATGATACTGTGGCTTAGCAAATCAGCCTCTGAAACTGGCAGGTTTCCACCACCAGCTCACATATGTGTGAGTGTTTTTTCAGGCTTGTGTAACAGAAGTTGTGATTTCTCATTTCTTTCCTCTTCCACTGGATCATAATTTAAGATCTATCATTCAAGACTGCCTGATCTTGATCCACGTCCATATATCACACAGAACATTAAAACCTGACCTTTATACACAGGATAATAAATACCTATGAGTCACTTACAAGGTAGTAACTCACTCTCACAGTTCAGCAGAGAGTAAAGGCTGAATCTCAACATGAAAACCTTCAGTTGTTGCCAAATATGAGGGGGTTTATAATAATACTTTTATATTGGTAAGCCAATAAAGAAGGCTAAATGTATTTCAGAAGTGTGATGATACATTAGCAAACACAAATGGAGCTGAGTAGTTTCCAAAACAACTGGAAAATCCAGGATGCTGTAATCTCCACCTGCATAATTCAAGGAATTACTGTATTTGTCCTAGAAGCCAGCTGGGTCGGTCTGACTTCAACACAACAGGCAGTGTGTCGGCCAACACAGTCATCTGCCAGCTTCTTCATTTTTACCATCTGATTCAGCAGCTGATGCAGTGACATTGTTACTGTGAAATGGGGAGTGGGTTTGCAGGGCTTCTTGCTTCTCAAGATCTGCTTTTTGACACTGGAGTCACGCCGGTGGGGAGGGTGAGGACGGCTTTTCTGTGGGGATGGCTGATGCACGGCTGGGGAGCAGCCAGAGGGAGTCACAGGCAGTCTCAGCATCTGCAGCTGTAGCCCTCAGACCAAAAGGAAAGATGAGCCTTGGGGTTTTTTAGGCTTCCATCATGCAGCACTCTCTGTGTGGGGAGGGCACAGGCATAACCTTTAGAACATAGCACAAGAAGAAATATTATCATGATTTAAAGGGTTGACATCCGATGGCCCAGGTCTCTTGAAACTCTCCTCCGCCTCTTGATAGCTATAGTTAATATTTACACAGAGAGCTCTTGAATCAAAGAGGAGGAAGGGGAAAAAGAAGCCTTGATGATGTAATTTCAGCAGCCAAGAACACCCAGTACAATATTTTGTGCATTCATCAGCACCCAATTTTAATGTGACATTAACATTCTTCCCTTTGCACATTAAAAGGGACCAAGAAGCAAGAGAGCACGAACAATGCCTTTTTGCTTTCTAATGCATTTCCCCACCTTGGAAGCAAGGCAGTGGCAGCAACAGGTACATGTCTTTTGTGCCACCTGAGCCACCATTTTTCTATCTTGTTCTTGTTCATGCCATGCAAATATGAGCTGAGATCACCAGCTATTCTCCCATACTTTTGGCAGGGAAGTGGTAGAGGGGGAGTTACTGCTGCTCACCCAGCAGTGAATTACAGGCTTTTGCCTCATAATTTATACTATCCTGAGAGAAGACTCAAGGAAAATTAATTTACACAGCCTAGAGAAAAGAGTGCTAAGGAGCCCCTGTCACAGGGGCCTCACTGGTGTAAATTTTACATACCATGACCGAAATCAGAGGCATTATGAAAGGTTTATAAGTAAAAGTAGACTTTGGTTCACAGTTCCTACATACTAAAAGCAAAAAACTTGGAAGGACAGGTAATCTTAATTTCCAGTATGGGGACAAGGAAAAGGAATAGCACAAAGTGAACAGAAGAAACCCTGAAGTGAGAAAAAGTGAAACATGTTCAACGAGAAGGATCAATGAGATATTGGAATGACCTGCTGAGAGGGGACACAAAACCACATCTGGTTTGATCCTTTCATTACTGGCCAGGGAACCTAGGAAATACTCAGAGAATTCAGTGTTGACTAAGCCACATGAGGCAAGCCACAATGCCAGCCTTCTCCTTGACTCACATCAGCTCCTTCTGCCTGCCCATAAGGGCACTTGAGGTCCTTACTCATAGATGCCACCTGGCTGCTAAACCGCAGGCATCACCCAGCAGGAACAGCACGCTGGCTCCTCTCAGCTATGGTGCTCCTCTCAGGACAGAGACCACAGGAGGGATTCTGCCTCCTCTCAGGTTGTTAATCTGCACTGCCTTTGTGCAGAAAAAGATAGGCAGAATCTCTCCACAAAGAGCAGTTTTTTCACCCCATGCAGTTTCTTTTCCACCAGCCAGGTACAAAATGTACCTTTTCTTCCTGGAGCCTTGAGCTGATTATTTCCTTCTGTGAGTGCCTTGCCTTCATTCTGTCAACAGAGTCAGGTGGCCTAGGCAGGCATCGTTTTGAAAAGACAGCCGCTGGCATTAAGAGGTAGAGACATTAATGGAGAATTTTGCTTCATTAAGTAGCCCATAAAATTAGGAATCACTGAGCACCAGGGGGAAGAGACCAGAATTAGTCAACATTATAAATGCCTGGTTTCACAAAGGGACATATAAAGGTTTTAATACGGCTCTACCTGCTGATCTGCTGGATGTGAACTACTCTCATTTGAGCAGGATCTTCATTTGCTACACCACAGCAGCAAACCTCTTTGAATTAGAAAGGGCTTATTATGCATCTCAGTGATAGCACTGAACATATTAAACTGTAGTGTGAGAAAGCCTCGGCACGGCTGCTTTTGGACTCTACCAAGCTGGTGCCTCTCAAGATACAGAAATTTTTATAGGAAGATGTGCTTGTAATCTCCTGCCTTAGGAAATTCTTTAAAATCCAAAAATGAATGCAGTGCAATTTGTTTCCCTGAGACTGAAAACATAAACACTGTGAAACAGAAGCAAACAACGAATAAGACTATAATGTACATGGTTTTCAGCCTCCAAAAGTCAGCTTTTTCAGTGGTCCAGAGAGTGCTCTGCTTGATGCTTTCAGCAACAATGCTGAGAGAGTGACAAATATTTAATTAGGAATAATCATCTTTTCTTTTTTTCCCTTTTGGTATCACAGAACTTATAATGACTTTGTTTTACTCGAGTAATTTCACCCAGACAGAAAACGTCTAGTCTGTCCTGCTGGAACAGATGTCTATGTACACAGTTCCATCCAATGCAACATAACATAGCTTTTTTGAAACTACTGCAATATCTATTTTCCTTTAATGGCACATGCTCAGTACTTAAACAAACCTCCAAAATCATTACCATTCATAATTCATTCTCTATTTATTCAAACTCTGTAGTAGCCTTGCTGAGCTACCCACTCTTTTTGTAAGCTGGGATGCTCTATCTGCTGGCACCCCTGCCTTCTTTTAAGCATCTAATGCAAACTAATAATGATCTTATGGACACAAACAACATATACAGCATCAGAGGAATAGTTATAAAGCAGTAAAAAGAAAATGCAGACATTCCTTTTCTAAGCATGTTAGCCCTTTCCTATTCTTCTCTTCGTTCTGCAAATTAACATTTTTTGCAGATAAAAAAGACAAATTCATAAATTACTGCATTTGGCAGTGGAATGTAGCAATGGTGGCAAGGCACAGCTGGAGAGCTTGAAATGTGGCAGCTTTCTTCGAGGCCATCATTTTCCTGCTCCTTTGGGAATCGCTGCTAAATGTGGCTACTGCTAATGTAATGAATATGAATCCATGTAAATCTCAGATGCAGAGCTGGGAGCTGTCCCCTCACAGGCAAAAAGGGAAATTTATTATTTTCTTATGCAGATTTTGTGAGCATGCATGTGTGTATAACTGTGACCTTCCTTCCGCAGCTCACCTGCTCTTAAGTATCCAGGTACTGCTGAACTTCCCATTTTTCATTCTGCGGCAAACCAACAACATGCACTCCCTCCCTTTTGAAGATCCCTGGCAGAATAATACACCACCTGTTCAGGCCCCATTTCTACCCCCCTCCTTACTAATTAAGCTCTGAAACTGTTTCCAAACAAAATTGGATTTCTTTTCTTCTGCTCCCCCAGCCTTCATCCCCTGACTGCACCTTTGTAAACATTTTTGATCGGGCATGAAAGGCACAGAAACAGCCACAAATAAGAGGACCTGTCACTTTAGCCAAAGCCATTAGTGCTGCATGGAGAAAGCTGGCTGGACTCATACTGAGCAACCGAGTGATATGCCCAGGGATGGAGAGCAACAGAGAGGATCCCTAACCTGTATCCAGAGGGGTCTCAGAAAGGATGGGGTGGATAGGACAGAGCCGTTTGACTTCCCTGCCCTGCAAAGGCTACAGGTTGACTGACTCATCTAAAAAGCAGGACATCTGACTAGCTGACAGACATTTTCCATAGAGGAGGGGGCTGTGCGAGGTATGTGTGCTCTGAGTTTGTTTCCACCATAGAACAGGCAGTTGGAATTTTAATCCATGTAGCTTTTGCCTCTGTGCTCATACAGTGCCTCACACAATGGGTCTTTGTCTGCTGGCACAGTACTACTGCAGTACATACCATAAATAATAATTGTAATAACAGTTATAAAGCTAAGATTTTTTTAATGGTCTCTAGAGCTGGAAGTCGTTTCTGGGCAATTGGCATTTTTGAAAATCAGGTCACCTGGTCAGGTTCCTAATTCTGAATGCAGAGTCTTATTTTACCATTCATTTTCTTTAAAATAAGCCTCCAACTTGGCTCATGTAGACAAATATGAAGTGAGGGGAAGCAGTGGAAACACTTGTCAAAATAAACCAAGAATAATCATTGAATTCCATTCACAAGTTTTTGGAGAGGAAAGATCAGGCCAGCCATCAAATAAGAACAGCTTCAGCCAAGATCTACAAGTAGAGGGACATTGTTTTGCTTGACAGTTCTTCATCGAGGTGATTAACAAGCCTGACTGATGACCCTTTGGGCTCAGATGCACAGTTAGGGTATTGCACATCAGCTGAGCTATCAGCATACTTCCTATGTGCGTGGCCTTGCAAATATAAAATTATGTGACTTGGCTTCACCCCCTTCACTGGGACTAATCAAAGTCATGTTGCCTTATATTTGCTGTCACTAAAACCATTCATGTAGCTACCACAGGCTCAGTTGTGGCACTGGAAACAATACTGGAAACTATTTCAAGCAACAGACTGATTGCTGTTGGGATTCATATAACCAAAAGTAGAGTTACTCCTAAAATGATCTGGGTGCCATCCACCTTCTAAAGTGCAAGTCTTGAAGCCAGAGGAATTGCACCTGAAAAGTGCAAATATTTCTCTCCTGCTTATGAAGGGAGCCAAGTTAACTACCTCAGGCAACTAGATTGGAAGCAAACAGTGCTACCTGATGCAAGTCCCATCCCATTTACTTGAGCTCTCAGAGAACTGCTTTATCCTCTAATTTGAAAGTTCCAGTTTAGAGTCCTATATCCCTGTTCATATGCAACAGCAGAGCCACATATAAAAAAGTGTCCTTTGGTTCAGTCCAGAAAGAAAGTGCTTACTGGGTTCAAACTCCTCCAGGGAGCCTCACCTCTGTTTTCTTTTCTGGACTAGGGCAGAATTGAACTAGTGACCAAAGGAGAGGGCATGCAAAGGTAGTCAACAACAGTCATCTCCTCTAATACGTTTCACAGGAAATTTTATTAGTCTAGCTAGGATCCTGCTCTGCTGCACTTCCAAGCACACTAATTCATGGTTCTGCCACATCTTGATTCAGAAGCCAACGCAATCAACTTCAGCTAATTACACATCTAACTTGTGAGTTTGTAAAGTGGTTGTACAGAGCTCATGTCATCATGTATAGCTGGATCATTGCTGGGAAGCAGGGTTTTGGCAAGGATATTCTGTGTGTGAAAAAGTACAAAGATAGCTTCACAGCAGAATTTGGTTTTAGTGTTTGTGGATGTGGTAGTTTAAGCCCAGCCGGTACCTCAGAACCACACAGCAGCTCCCTCACTCCCGCCCCTTCCTTCCACTGCTCCCAGAGGGATGGGGAGGAGACTCGAAAGAATGTAACTCCCACGGGCTGAGATAAGAGCAGTCCAGTAACTAAGGTATAACACAAACCACTACTGCTACCACCAATAGTAATAATGATAAGGGAAATAACAAGGGAAGAGAATACAACCGCTCACCACCTGCTGACTGATACTCAGCCTGACCCAGCAGTGATGTAGCCCTTCCTGGTAACTTCCCCCAGTTTATATACTGGGCATGATGTGTTGTGGTATGGAATACCTCTTTGGTTAGTTTGGGTCAGGTCTCCTGTCCCCGCCTCCTCCCAGCTTCCCCTCCTCCAGAGTGTGAGACTCAGAAAGTCCTTGGTCAGAGTAAACATTACTGAGCAACAGCTAAAAACATTGGTGTGATCAGCGCTGTTCCCAGGCTGAAAGTCAAAAACACAGCACTGCACCAGTTACTAAGAAGGAGAAAAATGACTGATACTGCTGAACCCAAGACAGAGAGGTAACTCTCTCATGCTCATCCTTAGACAAGTGGGCCCAGATGGTACCTAAAAACAATGTCCTGGTGGTTTGTGATCATATAAATCCCTTGACTTTACCAGCACAGGGTTAGCCCTGGAACAGTGGTGGGACTGGACATGGGTGATTGTGTTTTGCAGCCTGCGAACCCAGCACCTCAAGGAAACCCCTGCCTGAATTTGCAGCTGTTTTCCAGCCTATGGTGCTGCATCACCGAAGGCAATAGTGAGATACTTCCCTCAGAAAGTATCTGGCAGAATAATGGGTATGGACATATGCAGGGCTGTCAGGAATTTGACCAGAAACAGATGTCTGTTCTGCTTTTTCGGGACTTCTGGTGGCCCTGATGATGCTGTGCAATGCCAGCCCTACACTTGCTGGGTTGCTGAGGGAGCCCTTGGTGCCAGGGTGCCCCCAGGGACCTGTGGCCTCCTATGGGGAGCTGGTTCCACAGACAGCTGACAGTCACGCTGTCCTCTCTGGCCACTGGTCCTGGTTGGGAAGACTGGGAGTAGGGCAAAGCCCATCCTTCTGCTCAGAGGGCTGGCAGGAGAAGGGGAGCTCCACTCTGTGGGAAATGAGGATGATCTGGGATATGTTTTTTTACCAGCTGGAAAGAAACACCAGTGGTTTATAGTACTGTGCAGAATGGATGCTTAGCTTTGTATCCATGTCACTGTTTTGTGGTGGAAAGAGAAAAATTTCCCGCTGCATGCGGCAAATGCTCAGCAACAAATGACACAAAATGTAGTTTATAGTGTTTTCATAATGGAATTCATGCAGTTTGTGAATATAAAAAGAGACAGAGGATGATCTTATTTGACATAAGATATAGGTGAAAGCAAAAAACAGAAAAAAGATGTGGTGTATAACAGTAGCAGAAAGAGAGAAATGATCCCTTCAGATTTTTTTAGCATTCAGGATGAATTTCCCCCAACAAAATTCTCACATCAGTAAAGCTCACCATCCTAGTAATGAAACAGTTTGTGCTCTTCTTTCCAGCCTTGACCCCAGGCTGCTGTGCCTGATGTCCTGATGGCTGTGTATGTAGCCCTTGGAGTCCTATCTCCAGACAGGGTGGAGTGATGTGCCTCATAGACTTCAATAGGTAAACACACAGAACCAGTAACAGAAGTGGGCAGGAAGAGCAGCATCACCCACGTCTGTCTGAGATGGAAGCAGAATTTGGTGATGTCTCATCGCAGAGGCTTGGATTAGCATTTGGGTATTGTTTGTGCCTTCATCCAGGTTGCTTAGTGCTGGGGTGCAACCAAACCCTGCGTGTACAAGGCTAGTGATGGTGAAGTTCCTTGAGCATATGCGATGCTCCCCTCTTGTCCTCTGGTGTAAAACAGGCTGCGAAAAAACATTATTGCCCAGTGGGGACTCTGTGACCTTTGACAGCCAGTGACTGCATCAGTTTTGTTCACAATGAGCACTGTATTTCCTTTCTGCAAAGGTATGTGACTCATCTCTTAGGCAGGGGATGTGGCTGGATACAGTAGAGGAGGCTTTACCAAGAACCTAGAAGGTCCTTAGATGAAGCCCTTCTAAATATTTGTACTTTTGCAGCAAGCAAATGGAGACAGGCATTGTGTTAATAATATCAAGATTAATTTAACTTTGGTATGATCAGTTAAGACATCTCTTTGGGCTATGCAGGACCACTGGGAAATGTGGGGTCTTTCTGGCTGGCCTCCCTCAGACACCACTTGTGTAGCTCCAGGCTGGCTGATGGGCTCAGTTGGCCAGCTCTGGGACTGAAAGACTCTTACTTCCAGCCATCTTGATCACCAGCAAGAAACATGGCTGAATCACACTGTTGACAGGGACTAAAGAAACTGCCTGTATCAAAGCAGATTGACTGCAGAGCAACAGAATTTGAATGACAAGGCAGATGGTGTGTGTGGGAGGAGGGACACAGAGACACCCTGCCTAAAGTGTTCAAGTATGGGTAAACCCTCAGAAGCTGGACAGCAATTGCATTCAAATATCATGTGAAGAGCCCGGGGCAGTTCTGCCCATGCATGCCAATAGCATCATGGGCATCTTCATGAAGGAGTTTCTCACCTCAGCCAGGAGGTGGGATTTCAGCCCCAACAGCTCCTTTTCCCCGGGGTTCCCCCATGCTCCCATCAGCCATGAGGGCATGAAGGGCTTGACTTCATAAAATCATACATTATGCTTGCAAGTTTAGGTACCTGACTATGTCCCTCACCTCTCAACACACCTACAGATATGTGCCTGGCATATTGGTTCCTGCCCCAGGATCTAACGTTGCCATCTTCTTCAGTCTGCATCTTCCATTGTCTTCAAGCTTTGCTCAGAGAAGGGGCCATTGGCCAGCACCATGTCTCCACTTCACTGAGGCAGCTGGGTTTGGACTCACTGGGCTGCCACTCAGTGATATGCCTGATATCCCAGCTGGAGCTGGCTGTGGAGCTGCAGGCAGTGAGTGGGGTGATTCATGATTTTCCCTCTTCGTGTGGTCCCTGGGGCTAGAGGGATGGGTGTTGTAAGGATAAGTGAGTCTCTGCCTCCTGGGAGATGGGAATCCTTGGCCTGTGTCCACTACTTTACGGGCATTTTGGGGCAGGGACTGGTGCTGGTGCATGCGGAGCCATCTCTAGCCTGCTCATTGTGTTGCTGTACCAAACACTGATGATAAGGACACGTTCCCATCTGTAGAGGTAGCAAATATGGGTGGCTATTATCCTTTTATTTTTAATTGACTTATTTTTCTGGTTAGCATATTTCATGTCACATTTAGCCAACATACATGATGAAATACTGGATGGGGCTACAGTATAATCTGTGTATTTAATATTGTATATTAATATTAACTGTGTAGTTAATATTGAAAATGAGGGGAAAAAACAAAACTTGGAACCTGAATTCCATGCAAAATTTTTAAAGCTCACCTAATTTGATAACAACTACTGATAGTTTTAGTATTGACCAATGCTATAGAAGCTAATGTATTGCAGAACAATGATTACTTGGAGGCAATTTTCTGCAAATCTGTCAGAATTGTAAATACAGTACATTAAAGAGAATTATTATCTGCTCCTGTACCATATGCAAATGGATAAAGAAATACTGTTCAGCGGCTATCCTCTTGCCAGCATTGCTATCTCAGCTTTGGTTTATACAAGTTCTTTTTGGAGAGAAAAATGTATTTTCCCAAAACTAGGGACAGAAGCAGTTATAAAAGATTTTTTTGATACTGAAAGTCACATAATAAAAAATCTTCAAAAAAAAAAAAAAAAGATGTGATGATGCTTTTGTCTATGTGAAAAGTATTGCAATAGTGACTTTGAATGCATAACTTAAAGCAAAGGGCATTAAGAGTTTATACTGCATTCCTGGGAAAGCTTTCCATCACAGAGCAATGGGCATCAGAGATTTCTCCTCTGAAACACAGACAAACCTATAGTTAAGGGGATTTGGGACAGCAGGGATGTGACCTATATGAATGGCAGAGTCAGCTGCCTGTCAGTCTTCATTCACCTCGAGCAGAATAGAGAAGGTGGGGTGGGTGAAGGCTTTTCCGAGGTGTGACATGGAGCCTGGAGCAGGAGCTGCCTGCTGGGTGGATGTCTCTGTTGTCACAGGACAAACGGTGACAGCACTGAGAGCAGGAGGAGGATGCAGAGAGCAGAATCACCACTGTGGGAGATCCACAAGAAAGAAAGTGCACAGGGCTGAATGCCTGAGGGTACAGAAGTGATGGTGAATAATGGCAGTCACAGATGCTGTTTCTTCACTCACATGGGTGGGGAGGCTGCAGGGGTCTCAAGAAAGGTCTGTCCTCCATCATCTTGCCAACTCTTTAGGCAGTATAAATTGTTGCCCTTTGGAAAGCTGTAGTCACTGCTGCTTCCTCCTTGCTCCCACTCTCCCTGACATTTGGCATGAATTGTGTTCTGTAGATGAATGCACTTCTCTCCAGGTGGTAGATTGCAGCTCCCCAAGCCTCTCTGGTGATGCTTAGCCTGGGAAACTGGGGAGTCCTCTCTGCCTTTCTCGTGAGGCATTTTCATGGAATGTGCTGTGCTAGTTTTGATAACCCCAGGAAAGGAGTAAACAGAAATCTTCCCATAGCAGCAAACAGGAGATGCCTTTTCTTTTTTTATTCTGCCCCCCAGTCCTTCTCTAGTTCTACCCAGCTCTTTCAGGATTTTTCTCCTGACTTCACTTTCTTGTATGGGTTTTGCCAACTGAGAGTGGTAGGCAGGCAGGAGCCCCACCAGCTTTTTAGGTACCCTGAATACAGGTAAGAACATGCCCGTTGTCTTTCCTTGCTGTGCACAATCTGGGTCAGGATTTCTGCTGTTGCCATAGGAGGCCACGGTGAAAAGCTGTGCAACTTAAGCTTCTGTTTGTACATATTCCTGCCAAGCTGTGGAGGGTTTGGAGCTCTTTTTCTTCAGGGGATTCAGTTTCTGATAAAGAGTTTTGTTTCCTTATCTTTCGTTGAGAGTTTAAAGCTTTGTAATTTGGAAAATACAAAAGCCTGTTGATAGCTTTCTCTGGAGAACCAGTTGTAGGAGAGGCTCTTCTTTGCTGGAGGGGAGATCTGTAGGAGTCAATGTTGCCATGAATTGGCAGTCAGTGAGAAAGGAAAGTAGATGTCTATGTTTATACTGCATTACCGATGCTGCAGAGCTTAAAAGAACTTCCAAGATAACACAAATAACCACTATAGCTGTAGTTCTAACCCAGTGCATCTTATCTGTGTGGGCACAAGGCATGTACAGTAACTTTCCATCGAGGCTGCACTGCAAAGCAGCCACTGGAAGTGGTGTATGTATAGGACATGAAAAAAATATTGTCAAGAAAAAAACCGCTTTTCCATGATGTAAACAAAAAGGGTGGCTGAAAAGAATGGTGACATCATCCTGTACCTGACCAGAGAGACCTTGTTTGTGGCAATAGAGGGTCTGAATGGAAGGTGCTTTTAGATGGTGCTTTGTAGGCAGGTAGTTGGGAGTCTGGGGTTTGGGTCACAGGAGCATCTGGTTTCCTTTGTTGTCCTTCTTTGGACTGTCTAGCTGACCTTAGCAAATCATTTACCCCTCTGCCTCATTTCCCCACCTGTAATACTGTGATGATGACATAGGACTCCTCTGTAAAACGGGTTTAAGCCTTGCTGATACACAGCAGCACCTCATACCTGCGTGTTGGTGTGGCTGAGAGCTGGGAAGCCCTGTGGGGTGCTGCACGCAGAGGTCTTGCATGTGAGCGATATGGTCCGGCTGCCACAGGATGTCTGACTGCCCAGGATGCAAGGGAGGAGGTTTACCAAAGCTGCTGTGGTGGACAGCATATCTCTTGTTAGCTTTGCTGGCTTGTGAGGTGCTGATTTCATTCTGTCTCTCAGGAGTGTGACAGAGGGAGCTGGTAGATGTATTGCCTTGGTGGAAATACTGTGAAAAGCCACAGCTTGTGTCCACTTCCCCTGTGCTCGGATGCATTACAAAGACCATCCGTTGCCTGTCTTACTGAGCTCTTAAACCCCAGAAATACTCAGAATCACAATGACACAGCACATCAGCCATTACCCTTCCCGGCTGACAAGAGGAGCCGTGGACTGTAAATGTTTAGAAACATGGGCAGCTTTGTGCCTGTATTTTCCCCTGCTGTGCAAAGGCCCACTCTTTGCTAATGCTTGCTTAGCTTTCTGCTGCAGCCACCCGGCATTTCCTGCGCATGTTGGCAGCAGAGCCCAGCATGGCCGGGATGGGGTGAGCCTGTCCTGCTGCCCTGTTGTCCCTGCACATCGAGGAGCTGCCCACCTGGGTCTGCTGCTGCTTGTCAGCCCTCATGTGTGGCTGGGTCACACTGGTGAGAAGTGTGTGTGTCTGATCTGGCCAGATCAAGGTCTGGTACTGATGTGCTATGTGTGCTTGCTCAGGCCTGCCAGGCAGAGCAGGGTGTCCTGCGACACCAACTGGCTAAAACCTCATTGTCTTGCCATGGAAAGGGTCTCGGCTCCTGTTTTCTGCCCCACATGCTGTGTTCACAGCTTGCTAGATGAGCTGATGTATTGAAATAGCCATATGTAGGAACAGACAGACATCAGAGCAGTCAAAATAAGTTCACAGGGAACAGAAACTTGTGGGACCAGAGAAGAAGCAAGGGAAACTGAGCTGCCAAGTTGGGGTCCACACTGAGCAGCAAAAGGGCTTGTATGCTGCATTGGACCTCATGGCCCCAGGTGCACCTGGTGCAAAGAGCATCTGCATAAGTTATGTGAAAGACACCAGGATGCTTTCTCTTGCTTCAGTGTGCAGCAGCAAGTCTGGGCTTACAGGTCACTCAGGTGTTTATGAGAAGTTTACCTCCTAATTTCCTGGTGATAAGGGCCAAACATCCTTATGTGTATGTACAGTGCCACATAATGGGCTTTTGTTTGCTATCATAGATGCACTATCTAATAAATAAATTACAGTCACAGATGACAGCAATTTTGGGATCCACAGTGACACTTCAGAGAGGCTTATCCAAGCTCTTCTAGGAGAAAGGACATTCTATGGCTGCCTACATGCATCCCAGGGCTGCACTGGTAGGACAAATCCCTACAGTGACTTTGCAGGGTACCAAGAGAGTTGTACTGATGGCTTGCAGTTGAAGTTAAGACCCTCTTTTGTGTGTGGGAACTGTATAAGGGCCATTCAGGGCCCTTCCTAGGAATAAATGCTTTTAATACTGAAATGTATTACCCAGTTGTTTGTATTCAGTCTCTCGAATCAGTTCTCATCCTCCCACCTACCCATTTTGGACTGTCCCTCACCCCTCTCTGGTGTTATAATAGTATAATATGCATACCATTGTACAAGACCTGGGTTATTAGTGCACTTCTTAAGCTGATGATTTCTGGGGAGTGTCAGATCTTGACCAAAACATTTCTTAGATGGTAGTAGCAAGTTGTCTTTCCTGGATATATTTCAAAGAGAAGCTGTTACCTTCCTTGGATAGCTAGTCCATCCCCTCTCTGGTGATGAAGAGTCATATTGTAGCTAATACAGGTCTCTGTGTATTTATCACTGCTAAGACTGGAAGAGGCTGTTCTGTTCATCTGTCTGGCTTCTTGTGTAAGACAGATTAATTGCATCATGCCAGCAAACTTTTGCTTGGACTGCAGCATGTTACGCAGTAGTAGTAATGTCACTGAAATTACTAGAAAAAGATGCTGAAAGTTACATTCTAGATCTAGGATCATTATAGATGATGGAAATCAATGTCAGATAAGCAAGACTGAAATGCACCATCTACAGGAATAACTGATGGGATGCTGACAGCTGCTGTAGCCTCAGTCATTTTGAACCACATATTGTCAGATTGTTCTGTCTAAGGAGGTTACATTCCTTCAGACTATACTGAAACCTTAAACTGGGTGCTTTTTTGTGAGGTTTGGCTGTTGACTCATGCTTACAGGTGGAAAAGAAGAAAACAAGTCTGAGAGAGAGGACACCTGGGGCTGATGATATGTTGTTATGGACATCATAAGGGAACAATTTCTCTTTGAATTGTCATACGAGGGCTATTCTGCACTAGTCACGGTTTGTAAGCTACCATTTACCTTCTTTTAGAGAAGGATAAAAAAGCTTCTGCAGCAGCCATTGCATTACTGACAGAGTGTCTCACTATTTTTGGAATATTTCCACTGCATGTAGGCAAAGCAGTGCTTTCAGTTTGCATGTAGCAGGCTCCAAGCTGCCGAGTCAGCATCCCCACTAAACCCTTGGCCAAAGCTTTCTTTTTGAGTTCTTAGTTTTCATATTCGTAGTGCTTCATTCAAGCTGAATTTCTTCCTTTCTTGGCTTTGCATAAGGCAGAAGTGAACAGGAGGTGGTATGGGGCCTTCATCAGCCAAATGGCTGAAACTGTGTGTGAAAGCCAGCAGTTCCTTGGCATTTCACAGTGCAGAGGCAACTCCCACTGCCAGAGCTGACTTTGCTTCTTCCCCACTCCAGCCACTGCCCACATTCCCCCGTCCTCCAAAAAGCTACAGTAGAGGGGAAGGGAATGTGCCATCACAAAACCCGCAGTTACCATCCAGGGCAACCCAGATGGAGCCCAGGCTAGGGTGCAGACCCAGGAGAGTTCCCAAGAATAAGGTTAGCCTTTTCCAAAGTTTCCTCTCCACATGGTATTGCCCATCTGGTGTTCCAGTCAATATCATATTCACTCTTCTCCTCACAAACTGAGCCTGTCATTGTGAGAAGCTGAGAGATACGAATTTGCAGTGCTCTTGTCATTTTTCATGGTGAGGGTCCCAGTGTGGTGGTGGGTGCAGGGTGCCTGACTTCTTCCAGGGAAGAGTATTGCATGCAAATACCACTTAATACAACCTAAGCTTCATACCAGAGGAGATGGTGCAAGTTAGCAGGTGGACTACAAACCCACCCTGGCTTATTGCACCCTGACTTTCCTGAGAACATGCTAAGTGTACTTGTACTCTTCCTTCATAAGAGTACAAGTACACTTCTGCTTTAGTAGATCTAAGAAAATTGTATCTCTTTTTTAAAATTTATTTATTTTAATAAGCCTCAGGCATGAATATTTATTGGCTCATCATTAAGTTGAAGACTTAGAGGTGGGAACATCTACATATTGTCTCTTGAGATGTTGCCTTCAGGTGTGTGGGAGTCTGCCACCTTTACATGTAAATGTAAGTATGATACTTATATTCCCCGTGAGGAAACATCTTAGTGTAACACAGTGAACGGAAGAGTAAATGAGAGCAAGCAACAAAAGCAAATGCATATGACTACAGTACTTTGTGGCTTTTGCAGTGGAAACAATACCACAGAGATAGCAATGACTGCAAAGAAACAGCCCATCGTCACATCTGCACTCACTCCTCTGCTCTGCTGTCTGTCATAAGATGGAAATGTCTAGCAACCTGATGGGCCAAGCATCCTTAGCCTAAATGAAAGAGCTTTAAGCATCACAGGCCTAACTGAAGACAGGTCCAGCACCACCATACTGGGAGACATTTACTTTTCTATTTGTGCCCTATTTTTCTACCTGGCTTGCGTTTAGCCCAGAAGTGTTACTTCCTGTGTAACGGGTATGAGAGAGGGTGTCTGCAGCAAGCAGGAGAGCATGAGGGCATAGTTATCTGCAAGCCTGGCAGATCTCACCTCATCCTGCCCAGCTGGGGGTTGGTGTTTGGGCTGTGGCAAGACACAGCTACCAGCAATAGCTCTTGCTATATTCTGGGGGGGCATTGCCAGTTAGTGTGGGGCTGCCTTACCAGTGTTCTCTGCTTTAGCTGTTTTCATGACATGCGTCCCATGTCACACTGTTGAAGGTACATGCTGGCCTCCAGAGCTCCTCTGCAGCAGTAGCCCAAAGCTGCTGTGCTTCCCAGAGGTACCTTCAGATACCTTCTCCTCAGTGCCTTGCTTGTAGGAAACTGGAGACATCAGTGCAGGAACTTCCAGTGTTTCCTCCCAGTAACATGCAGAAAATCCCTTCCTTCTAAACTGGGGGTAGCCAAGACTGCAACACAACATTGTCTTGCTCGTCAAGAGAGGGAGAGTAAAGCTGCAAGGTTATTGACATTTCTCCACTTCTCATCTGGCAGGAAGGCTGAGGTTAGAGACACGGGTTGCTTTCTCCTTGTCCAGCTGGGTGTGATGGTGTAGGACTTTTCTGATGCTGGTTGGGAAAGGGGCCACTTGGTGGGATGGACCATGCACACATCAGGATCTCATGGGGAATCCTTGCTACACGTGGGTGGTGTGCCCCTTTGCTGGATCAGCTGTGCTTTTGTTACACAAAATCTCTAAGCAAGTTAACTTTGCGCACACACTCCAAGTACTCAGATACAAAGCCTTGGGGTGACATTTGTGTTGAACAGTGGACAGGGGACATCAACTATGGGGTCCTCACCACCTCTCTTGAGGGCCTCTTCACTGTTCACAGCAAACTCATTTTTTAACAGATTTTTTATGTCGTTTAGGAGTGGTTTCTTTTTCTGTCTACCTGTTGCTCTAAGAGGAAAAATGGATGCCACTCTTGATGTGCTATATAACTGCTCAGCTGCAGCATAGGGGCTTCCAGTCTGAGTCATTTCAGCTGTGCTTTTACAAATGCATGGGCATCTCTGCATGGCAGGTTTGATTAACTGGAAGTAGTGGCCTTACTAGTACAGGGCATCCTGTTTAAGCCTTGTTCTGCTGCTATCAGTCTTTGACTCTCTTTCACCTTCCCACACATACGTGTCTTTCCATTTGTACTTCATTTGTACCAATCCCCATTTCTGCCTGCAGCTCTGCAGCATCCAGCAAGCAGGATGGCACCAAGCAGGCTTGGTGTGTTTACGGAGCAGGATGATAGTCCCTGCCCCTGTGTGTTGGCAATCTGACAAACATAGAGCAGAGGTATGCTCGAAGCAGGCGGTGGCTTTGAGGGATTTTGCCTTGAGAAATAACCAAGACAAGGATGAGCAGAGTGTGGGGAGTGGTTTCAGTGTGTCAGGGGCCTCCCCATCCTCTCTGCTTCATGGACCCAGCAGGAGAAATGGGGGTTGCTGTCTTTGCCCAAAGCCCTGTAGGCACTGAGGCTGGGGCTGGAAGCTGACGTGTCCAAGTGTGCAGATCTTGCGTATCCTTGCCAGTGTGACTGGGGAAAGAGGTCCCCAAAACCCCCTGGGGCTGGTGCTGCTGGCACAGTGTGCCTGGCTGGAGACATGCCTGGGCACAGTAGCCTCTGCCTTCAGCTCACTCTTCTCCACAAAGTGAGGTCGGACACAAAAATGTCATCTTGCTGCTGCTGCTTCCTCTCTCCTTTTGTGTGTGCCTCTCTTGTGTGTTCTTTGTAAGGAAACAATAACAAAAAGAAGGAAGAAAAGCTAGGTTTTCCTGTGCTGTGCAGAGGAACCAATACTGTGACCACAGCATGTTTCACCCCAGGTAACTTTTTCTCCATTTGTGCCAAAAGCGGTAGTTTTTACCAGCATTAGTACCAGTTAAAAGATGATAAAGCCAGAGAAGGGGAGGTGTCTTACCAGGTCTTCTTATAACTTCAAGGAAGAATAATGACATGAACAAATGAAAAAGGCTCATCTAATATTGCACATCTCTTGTGACACAGCTTTTTTTTTCTGTTGTCTTGATCTACATCAGCGACAAAATGCTGGAAGGTTTCAGTGGCCACTGTAGCAGAGCAATTGTGCTGGGATGATATGATTCCAAATCCTCACCACCCCATCTGTTTGATATTGGAATCAGGAATAAAGATTTTATAAGCTTCTCACGTCTTTTTAGAGCTAACTTCCATGCCTCCTCCCAGCTTCTTTTATCAACATCTTTCCCACACCAACCAGCTTCAGGGCTGGTTTCTGCCCAGACACAAGGCAGTGTTTTCATCCCCTGATTTCTCAGCTTGCTCAGACTGTGTCTGCAGGACACCTTTGTGTGGCACCAGCCAGCCTTTCATAGATCAGACATTGATGTGAAGCTGATCCTGATGGTTTCCAAGGGAAGTGTATCTCCTTTCTACATGTTGTCCAACAGCCACTGCCTACCTGCTCCCCACTGGGGGTCTTGGGCTTGCTGTCCTCTTGCTGCTGCTGAGGCTGTCGGGGAGCACAAGGATTCCCTTCACCCCTAACACAAAAATGAATCCATCCCACTAGGATGGACGTAGGTGCTGGAGTTGAACTCTTTGGGTGAAGAAGATGAGGGCCTCCAGCTGGGTAGATGGGTTTCAGGGGTGTTCCTGCATTTTAGTGTGCATTTTCCTTGTTGCTGCACGTTGTCCCCATCCTGATAAAATGCTGCGCTGAGAGGTGCTTCTGCCCGTGGTTTTTGTGCCTGTGCTAGAAATGAGAAGTGCTGGGGTGAGAGCGGGAGGAGGGGAGGAGGGCACGAGGGCTGCGCTGACACGTCCCACCACTGCCTGCTCACAGCAGAAAATCCTTCCACCTTCCAGAAGCTATCATTAGACAAGGGGACATTGGATTTTTTTTGACCCTGAAAATGAACTTTAGGAGGATTTTCCTAGTCAAGAGCCTGCTGCTTTTGTTTCCGAGTGTAAAATGTGAGTTTTTCTTACCCTTTTTTTGCATTTTCAGGCTAGCATTGTTAAACTTGCATTTTAAACCATTTACAATGGTGGGATGTTAGTGATAAGAAAACAGTTCCACTTTCCCAGTAAGTAACCTTTGGGTTATTATTTGATTTAATTTTCAGCTGCAGGAGGGCAGGATCTGAATTTCCTATTCCAGTTATAATAATAAGCTCTAAACAGTCTTGATTTTAAGTTAATGAGTCTTAATTTGACATGTGTATAACGAGAAATGTCTTCATGTAGTTTTCTGTCTGCCCTCAAGGTAGCATGTACTACATTAGAGAGCCAGTTCACTGTGCATTATCGCGTGTAATTTCCTTTTCCTATCAAAGATGAGTGAATATTTTGAAAGTGCAAATTATGTTCTTCCATAAATACTAACAGAAAGTGATATATCTCATTGTCTTCAGTGGAGCTGAAGAAGTCTAAGATGTGAAAACAGCAAGCAAATGCATACATCTTTTATATTTTGCATATTATTGCTCTCATTTTTTAAAATATTAATCTAAAAACTTAATTAAGGTGTTAACTCATGGATTAGAGAAATTTAGAAGAGAAGGGGACAATACAATCGTACACGGATGTTGTTTTTCTCTGTTCATTCCACTACAGATCGCACGTATGGCTGTTTAATGCTCTTTTCCTCCAGAACAAAATTAATAGTTAAATATTTTTGTTTGTTTGGTATGTGATATATGAAACATCTTCCCCAGCAGAAATGATGATTATTTCCTTGAATGGAAAACTCTTTTCGAAGACTTCTTTAGTTCTCTAAAGATACTATGGGAGCTTTTCATTTTAACTCTTTCTTGTGACTGCAAGTGAGCTGACAGTTGGGTCTTTCTGCTCCTTGGAGCACATTTCAGTTGGCATTAGCAGAAATGCTGTCACTTTAGCTAAAGGGATTTCTAGTATCATACGTGTGGAATGATCAGCTTTCTATTAGCAAGACTATGGAGATCAGATAAACATGCAGAGATAGTACCGGTGGTCTATCCATAGAGATGCCATTAAATTATCCTTGAAAACATTTTTTTCTGTACTTCCAGAAAGAATAAATGATAGTATCTGTTATTCAAAGAAGTCCTATTACTAGCTCTAAATAGCAGTGATTGCCTGAGCAGAAACAAGTATCATAATTCAGATATTTGGGTGTAATCTGCAGTGACGTCTGTGTGGATGATAGCTGCTTCCCAGGCTGGTTGACAGCTTTATTTCAACACCTTTCATTAGATACGTCAAATATGTTGTAAGAAATGCCATAGCTAAATAACAGCCCCTCCTTAGATGGGGGGTCAATTGCTGGAAGCACTTCAGTATTAATGTTCTTGTTGCAGAGGTGCACTGTTTTAGTTCTTTGATTATCTGTAGTATTGTTGATTTCATGAAATGGCAACTGGGTTTTAGTTTCCTCTCTGTGACATAGTTTAGCATTGTCCTAGGTACCAGGAACAAAGGACTGTAACGAAAATATCCATAACCAAATTTTTTCTATATGGGGAAAAAAGTGCTTAAAATACATAAAATTAGAGCAAAATCAGCTCTATCTGGTGATGTGAAGGGAAATCCCCTCGTGCCGACCAGCTTTATCCTGTAAATTGAAGAGGAATGAACATAAGAAAATGACAAATGAAATAAGCCGTGGCTCTGAGCGCCCATTCGGTTGTCAGTGAGTTTATCCCATCTGACACTTGTGAACACTCCTTTACATCCTCCTGCAAAGGAGGCATGGATACAGGTCCTTGAAGTGCCCTCCTAGAAAACTTTGTACTCCAAAAGTACTGTCTCGCTGGAGATGGGCCTTGCAAAGGCTAAGAAGCAGCCTGGAGGGGAGAGGGCAGGCTGCCCAGGCACAGCCCCAAGAGTACATCATTTCCATGGGTAGTAACATGATGTTTGGCAGTCTTGGCTTTCCTGAGTATGCCCTTCAGCAGTCACATGCCAGGTGCTGCCCAGTAGCACTTCTGGGAAACACCTACTCTTATCTGTGTTGGGGAAGGGACCTGTCATCAAAGGACATCTGCAAAGAGAAAAGATTTATTCGGCCTTTACTTCTCTCCTAATGTCTCCAGTGCCTGATCAGTTCACAGGATACGGTTAGCTGTCTGTTTCTACACGCCTTACTTGCCGCATTGTGATCCTGTGCTAGAAAAATCAAGTGGATATATTCCACTGAAGCAGGGTGCCCATAATAGGTGAGGTGGGGGCACTGCAACCTGGCAGCACTGTGTCTGCCTCTGGTTCTGTGCCTTACACTCACTCACTGCTTGACATAGGCTATGATTATTATTATTATTACCATCACTGTCATTGCTGAATTGATCCTAATGTCCATGGCCACTACTAGTTTGTGCTCTTGCTGTCCACAATAATGTTTGCAGAGATGGGTGCTCTGAGTACTAGCCTGTGTCATGTGCAAAACCAAAATGACCTTATTTTCAGGAAGAGTTAAGGCTGGGGTTAAGTTCATGGGCAGCCATTAACTTTAGCATCCAAAATCATGCCAAATAAGTTGGCCAGAGTATAAAGCCAGCTTTTGAAAGCTGGGCTCAGCTTCCTTGGCTATCAGTTAAATTGTGCACTGACATTTACCTAATGAATGATCAAGAGGTGCTTTAGACCAGGGGAAGAAGACAGCATCAGTAATGCAAAGAGGCTGAGGCAACTTGAGGTGTGTGTGGGGGCTGGGTAGCAAGTGAAGACCTTTTAGGTCACCACTGTGGCTGCTGAGCCCTAGAGTGAATGCTGCTGGAGACACATTGACAGGCTGGTTGTGCTTCCCTTTACAGGCTCTGTCACCAACTGGTTTTATGTGGCGGTGAATGAGTCGGCTCTTCTCAGCATCACTGCTGCTGGGAGTGTATATGATGCAACATGGATGAAAGACAGAAAAAGGTTGCTTCAGATAAAAGACAGGAAAGTTAAATACTATGTGAACAAGGAGCAGTGCAGGTGCAAGATATTCCTAAATGGGACTCTGCAGATACAGCAGGCAGTGAAAGAGGACAGTGGAAATTACACGGTGACTGTTTATGAGCAGGATGGAAAACGGAAGGCAGAAGAACATACAATGTTCATCGTTCAGGGTGAGTTTTCGCTCTTCCCATACAATTCTTATCATAGCTGAATGAGACTTGGTATTTCTGCTCTCTCCTACAGCCTTTCCTGTTCATTGTCGCCCTTTCTGCTTTTTTTTTGGGGAGGGACTTCTGTGAGATGCACCTCCTTCCTCCTGCCACTGACAGCAATCTGGATCTCTTCCTCCTTTCCTTGCTTCTGTTGATGCCCTCTGGTCCCCTGCTTCTTTCTGGCTCCCCTCCTTGTTGGCCACCATGTTTTCACGTGTGCCCAAGCAAGCAACCGTGAGCACATCAGGGTGAGTGTGGACAACCCCACTACAGCATCTTAGGCAGTGCCTCGATGGGGCCTGAGCTGGGATATCACCATGCAGGTGGGGCTGTGCTCTCAGCAGCACCCTGCTTCCAGAAACCTCTTGTGGGAGCACAGCAAGCACTTCTGGTGTTATTTGATGGGTACTGAGCTATGACTTTTGGTGTCCAGCCAGTGCTCCAGGTAGGTGAGCACCTTGCACTGCATCTGCCAGTTCCTGAGAAGAGCTCAGGAGCCCAGGTGGCACTAAATGCCTGTATTTATGCAATGCAATCCCACTGAATTTTTGCTCTAACATAAAAAATAGCCAGCAATCACTTCCTCTGACAAACAGCACAATAGTTGAATTTCCAGAGACAGAAGACTTCTGTACCCTATCCTGCAGGTTGTTGGGCATGCTATGAATAAGTGAGCTCCAGCTACTTAAGTATCAGCAGAAAACCTAAGGGGAAGGCTGGG